>LNAC01001371.1:80586-184206 GCA_002007465.1 Ailurus styani | reverse complement strand
AAGATGGGATGGGGAAGGACACAAACCATAAGAGACTCCTGATCTCACAAAACAAACTGAGGGTTACTGGGGGGTGGGAGGGTAGGGATAGGGTGGATGGGTTATGGACATTGGGGAGGGTTTGTGCTTTGGTGAGTGCTGTGAAAGATGTAAGCCTGATGATTCACAGACATGTATCCCTTGGGCAAAGAATAAAAATAAAATTANGTGCTGTGAAAGATGTAAGCCTGATGATTCACAGACATGTATCCCTTGGGCAAAGAATAAAAATAAAATTAAAAAAAAAACAGTCTGAGTGTGCAGTGTTCAGATTTGATTTCAGAGGGATGTGTAAGTGTGCACTTGGGTCTGGAAAGCAGTGTGGGGAACTAAGAAGAGCATGAGACTTTGGATTAGTATCTCATCTCAGGTACTGGCTAGCTAGTCCTTATCATGGGCAAGTCATTTTACTACTCAGAGTATCAGTTCCCTCTTTTTTTAGAGTGAGGTCAGAGTTATTAAAAGAGCATTAAATGGGAAAATGTAGGTCACAATGTCCAGCAAATTTCCTGGCACCCAGTTTCTCAGATGAAAGCGAAGTGGACAGTGTTGGGTTAGAGGTAACCCAGGGGGCCACTTGGTGCTCTTCAAATAATACCATGAGGCCATGGCATAAACCCGGCCTGTCCTTCTAAAACTATATGCTGCTGCTTTCTCCAACTCCAACTCCTTTAGGGGAAGGGAGGGGACAAGGGTTCGATGGTGAGTTCACACTTTACAGTGGAAGGGAGGAGGTGTGGTGAGGTTGATTCTGAAACCCCAGGCCCTTTACTTCAACATGCCTTCTACTCCATGTGCCAAAAAATCTCACATTTACACCCATAGAAGCCTTCTCCTCAAGAACAGTTAGCAGTGGGCTACTGTGGCACTCCTAATCATGCAGGACTCATATGGTTCATCCTAGTATGACAATGACTTTCTGGTTACATGCTTAAGGCAATAAAACATGGCGGTGACAAGCATAGGTTTTAAAGTTGAGCCTAGCAATGTAAACTTGATTGAATTGTTAATTTTTCTAAGACTTTTTCATCTGTAAAATATAAATAATAATATTATTATTTATAACACATAACAATAGCACCTACCCAATAGGGTTATGGTAAGGATTATGGAGATTAATAAATTTCAGTTGCTTGGCACCTGCCTGGCACATAGTAATTAGTGGAAGAATTTTTACTACTAGTAACACTACAGAGATCAAGCGTTGTGTGACTGGAATCACTATTAGGTATGGGTACATATAGCAAAAATGTGGTGAACTAAATTTTTCCAAAATTGGCTTTAATGATGTCTGAAATAGAACAACAAAAGCTGATTACATACACATTATCTAAAATTCTGCATTGATAATTACATAATAAGAGCTGTGATTTTCTTCAACTATCAAACTTTCAAAGCAAGCCTAAAATGAGAGACCAGACTCCAGATATTTCTATATTCTTGAATTTTGCTTTAACTTAATTGGGAACTCATTCATATTTTGATATAATATAATGGATATGAATCTTCTCCCAATGAATAACACAAAGAATTTTGTCACAGAAAAGAAGTCAAAACACAAAACACCCGCATTAAAATCATTCACAGGCAGAGGCTGTATCATTTTTACACTTGGGTACCTGATAAATTCTGTTATTTGATGACATCAGAAGTCGAAACAGTATTAACCGTTGAGTAGAAGAATGGACAACAGCAATCGCCTAAGACTATACTATACTAATCACCTATACTACACTCATAGCATTTTGAGAGCTAGAATGGGGAAAATGGGTCATTTTCCAAAAATGGGAAGACCATTGCTGACACTAGAAGAAACTCTCTAATGACGGGTCAGGATGGTAAAGGTAAAGAATGGTTTGTTTTTGTGATTACTAACATGAATGCTGGACGGGCTTCACTGAAATTTCCTCTGTGGCCATGAAGAAACACCATGTACAAAGCCTTGAGTGACAAACACAGTGAGCCAGGTCTGCCTTCACAGCAAAAGTCATTCCCATGAAGATGTTTCTAGGGTTCTTTATGAAGAACCTGAGGCCATTGCTGAATAAGCTGCTGGGGCTTTAAACACAAGTTGGTATCACAGTGTTCACTAAAGACTGCTGTTCAGAGGGTCTCAAGAAACTCGTTTGTGTTAATACTTGTTCTCCAAACTGAGGAAACAGCATGCCAGGAAGGTTTTAGACAATTTTTACTCATAGCAGGGAAGCTAAGTAGTCTGACAAATACTTTCACATGTTCTATTTTTCTTCTCCTAATACATGTGGGAAGAACATGACACTAATATTCAGCAAAGCTGGTCAACACACGTTCTGACTAATAAGTGTGGAATAGCTCGACAGCTAATGATAACAAAATGTTACACAGTGTCACTCTCTAATATCCAAAGGAATGGTCCCAAATATGACCGTGCACTCTGCCCCTGTGTTACACTCACTCCCAAGGTATCCGTCCAACTACGGTGAGTCAGCACCACATCTCAGGCATTGCCATTGGCTTTGGGTGTGAACAGTGATAGCTTTAGTATTTTTTCTCCAAATGAAGAGGCCTACATTAAGACTCCCTTTACCAAAATCATTATTGGAGAACTGTCACCAGTGGGAAGGACAGGCAATTATTAACTTAAATATCATCATATACTTTCATGAGAGCTTTCCTTTTTATGACAACCCGGACAAAGGACAGGCTTCTGCTAGAATACACATCCAGTACACATGTACTTATGCATTTAAAGCTTAGCATCACTTCCTGACAGGATGGCCTGGCTGTAATAAACTAAGGAACACTTAGGCATGATATCTGACAGTCAAAGACTATCCAGAACTCTAGTTAATTAGGCTGTAAAAAGTCACTCCCTGTTTGGGGACATTCTTTATCTACAGCCTATATAGGAGTAGAATGTACATGTTTTCATTCTAAAAAAAAAAAGTGAGTTCTTTAGAAAATAGAAAAGACTGGGACATTCTGTTTTCCTTTTTGGGAAGGGTATAGTTCCCCGTGGTAGGAGCCATGGCCAAAGCTATGTCCATGTCCAGAAAGTGCAGAGCTGCTGGAAGCCATCAGGTCAGCCAGAGACTCAGTGGCTAGAAAGGAGCCATTAATAAGGAGCTGGTAGGAATGAACATGAGGACAATGGTATATATTTGGCATCACCACAGTGATGGAATTCAAAGGAATGAATGATCCAGCTAGCTGGTGGGAACATATATGTCTTCATACCTTTTCTTTCCTTCCAGGAACCTCTCTAGATGTTTTTCCTTCTTTACACACAAATTGCACAAGACCATGGCAATCTTGTCCTACTCCCTACCTTACTGAAAAAACAGAAATAAGCATCTTTCAGAAGCAATATTTTTTTTAATTTTATTTTTATTCTTTGCCCAAGGGGTACAGGTCTGTGAATCATCAGGCTTACATCTTTCACAGCATTCACCAAAGCACAAACCCTCCCCAATGTCCATAACCCATCCACCCTATCCCTATCCTCCCACATCCAGTAACCCTCAGTTTGTTTTGTGAGATTAGGAGTCTCTTATGGTCAGAAGCAATATTTTTCCTCATAGTTGGAAGGATAGAGATGGTGGGAAGGTAGAGAAAAATAATTTTTGTGTTTCTATTTGTTATCACAACAGAACCAAGAATTATCCTGGCTTACATATCTTCCACCACACATTTCTTTGCATCATTTAAATTAGCAAAATCTATTATTTTACCTCAGAAGTTTCTTTCAAAGTTACCTTTTTCCCACCTCCAATCACACTTTCTTACTTTAGTTGAACATCATTTCTTAACATTTCTTACTGTAGAACTCCATTGACTGGGTACTCCATTGTCTCTCCATTATAGCTCATCTTTCACATTATTATCAAAAGTCTCTTTCTTTTTTTTAATTGTTTTTTTAAAGATTTTTATTTATTTATTTGACAAAGAGAGAGAGAGATCACAAGTAGGCAGAGTGGCAGGCAAAGAGAGAGGAGGAAGCAGGCTCCCTGCTGAGCAGAGAGCCCGATGTGGGGCTTGATCCCAGGACCTTGAGATCATGACCTGAGCCGAAGGCAGAGGCTTCAACCCACTGAGCCATCCAGGTGCCCCTCAAAAGTCTCTTTCTAAAACAAAATCTGACCATGCCCCCTCTTTACTTAAAAAAGCATCCCCTATTGTGTCAGAGTTTCTGATTTTAGTACAGGATGTAGCCTTGGAAATTATATTAAAAAACAAAAATTCACAATTAATCTCATACNGTTTCTGATTTTAGTACAGGATGTAGCCTTGGAAATTATATTAAAAAACAAAAATTCACAATCTCATATATAGCCATTACTGAAAACCTCTGAATTATGTATCTATGTAAAAGGAAGCAGAATAGGTGTGACATTGCTCTGATAATAGTCTCAAAATTTTTATCTAGGAGAAACAAAGGAAATCGGCTGGTTTTTTTTTCCAAGTGTATGTCATATAATCTAAAAAATGTCAAACTAAGTAAATCCCCTGTGGATAACAGATATAGTAGCTCTCTCTATCTTTCCTCTTTAATACAGATTTATCTAAAAAGAGGAACCATTGACATTAAAGATCCACCAATACCCCTGAGCGCCAGGCCAACATTTATCCAAATAAGAACTGACTTTCATAGCAATTACATAACCTACTGCTCGCTCTATCAGCAATTCCAGGTCATCAGAAGTTCTACCAGAACTCCTGCCTCATTGTTTGCTAAGAACAATTGAGGATGGCAAAGAGCTAGAATGAGGGAAGACAAAATGACCATTCCAAGCACTTCAGCACTGGGAAGAATTAAGCAGAAAAACTGATCTCCATGCCCCCTCTTGTTTTACTTCTAATTTTAGAAATAAGCATATAACAGTAAAGAAAAGAGATAATAAATGCTCATGGATGCATGATTCAATTCAAAATTACCAGCTCATCTTCAATCTGCTTCATCAATACTTACCCACAAACACATACTCTTTTCACTATACACACTGCATTATTTTGTAGCAAATATTACACATTGTTTTATTCTTCTATAAATACTGTACTATGAACTTGTAAAAGATGAAAACTTTTAAAACAGAACCACAACATACTTAAACTGCACTGTATGTTTCCTATTGCTGCTGTAACAAATTACCGCAGTCTTAGTGGCTTAAAACAATACAAATTTATTCTCTTATAGTTTTCAAGGTTGTAAATTGGAGGTGGGTCTTAAGGGGGCTAAAATCAAGGTGTCATTCGGGTTGGTTCCTTTTTGAGGCTTCAATGGGAGAATGCATCTCTTGACTCTTTCAGCTTCTAAATTCTAATGGCATTCCTTGGTAGCCGGCTACATCACTCCAACCTCAGCTTTGGTCGTATCGCCTATTCTTCTTTGACCTTCTTGCCTCCCTCTTCTGAGAATCCTTATAATTATATTTAGGATATACCCTAATAATCCAGGGTACTGTGTAGCTTAGTTACATCTGCAAAGTCCTTTTTACGATATGAGGTAATGCATTCACTGGTACCAAAATCTAGGACAAGGATATCTTGAAGGAAAGGAAGTTCATTATTCAGCCCACCACACACACTTAAAAATCAACAATAGTTCCTTAGTATCATCAAATATTGGGTTGGAGTTCAAATCCCCTTAGTCATCTCACAGTTTCTCTGGTTTGGATTTATTTTCAGGTGATTTGACTAAGTCAGTACACAATCAAAGTCCATATGCTGTAACTGATTGTCTCTTTTAATCCACAGAGTTTTTCCAACCCTTATTCCCTGCCACCTTGCCATTTATTTGGTTAAGAATCTGGATTGCTTTAGCTGTTGAGTATCCCACATTCAGGATTTTGCCTATTGAGTTATTTAATACATTCATTCCTTTGTCCACTTCTCCCCATAAACTGATAGATCAGTAAACATGACCAGATCCAGGTTTTAGTTTTGACAAAAAGATTTCATGATGCCTCTAATTCCCTTTGAGCATTATTCTTTACATTCCTCTTTCTCTTATCAAAACCATTCTCTCTGAGAAGATTCTGTTATATCCTGGAAGTCAATATGCTTTAATATGAATTAGCTTAAAGGCTCTGGTACAGCACTTCAACACATACTTTGACTTTATTTTTGTTCTATCCAGCAGCCCCATCAATAAAATCCTAGAGGTTTCACTCATTTCAACCACATCGCCAAGCTGACACTGTTACTGACGAGAGTGATTCAGATTTTCAGCGAGAACAGTTCTAGAAGGACTCATCCATTAATTGTATGCCTAAGTTTGAGGAGTGACCTTAGGTTCCAAAAAACCTCATGTGTTGTTACATCTTCAGAGAATCAATAAGGGAGACCACATTCATGACAAATTCAGGCCACAAGGGGTGGCCTCTTGAAAGAGAAAAGAGATCCAGAAATTAAGATACTAGGAAGAACCAGTCCTTGGTCAATGTTGACTCTCTCTCTCTGTCCAAGTCCTCATAATCAGATAGCTGATCTAAAGGGTAGGATAAAAGGGAAACAACTACAAGACAGAAAATACTACAGTTTATCAGAACAGAAAAACCAGGACTTATAACTACTTCCACACTGCCAATTAAAAAAAAATTATATATATACACACACACACACACACACACACACACACACACACACACACACATACATACATATATATAGAAAAAGGAAAGGCACCTGATTTGAAAAGACAAGCAGAATTTTACAGTCATATAATGTGGGATAAGGACTGAATTCTCCATCCTGAGTTTGGCAGCAAACTCTACCACTAACTAGCTATGTGATTTGGGAGCAAACCTTTAAGTATTCTGGATTATTGGTCATCTTTAAAATGCATGTGTAGACTAGATACTCTCTAAAGCCCTTTCCACAGATTTTTTTCTAGTGCATGTCATTGCCAGTGTTAAACATAACATAAAATGTGCATTCATCTGTTGATCTCAGGCACCTTATAGAATTTTAATTATCAGCAGATTTAAAAATATGCCTTTGCATAACACTTCAACTGATTCTTACAAATGTGGAGACTTCCCTCACAGGCCCTACCTCCAAGGTAGGCTAAAACACACTAACACACTTAACAGGGGTGTGTTGTTCTTGTCACCTATTCCTACTCACTTCTCTCTCTTCCTTTACCCCAGAGGTTGTGGCCATACCTGCAACATCACTGGTATAAACAAGGACTGCAAATACATTGTCAATATATTCATAATGAAAATACAAATGACTGGTACTTGAGAAAATGGGGTACAACGAAGCCATAAGGACTCATTCACGTTACCCTATTTGGTGACTGCCAATTTTGTTAGAATGAGAGAAGAATGGGAATGGGGAACATTCCATTTAAGGCCATTTCTTCTATGATCCCTGAGAGGCATTAAAAATAGAAATGTTTGCATTCCTGCCAATCAATTGAATAAAATCTCTTGACATCATGTGGGCAAAGTGAAGGGTTGATTGGCAGTAGTAGTAATCAGTGAGCAACTTGGGCAATTCAGGTATAACATGATAAGAACTCACGGAGACAGGCTGTTACAAGCACGACTGCTTCCCTGACAGCACCTACACAATGGGTAAATAGATCATGAGGTAGGTGGATCAGTAGGAAAGTCAAACCCAATACATTTATTTTAAAATAATCATTCGGGGCGGACATAAATAGTCTCTCCACTTTTCATGGTACAGTACACGCATTGTGCTCTACATGAAATAAAGATCAGATGGCTATTGAAAACATGTGAATCCCTCACAATGTGGTTAGAGTAACATATGGTTTCAATAACCAAGTAGTATTTGTTTAACATACAGTGACTTTATTATTAAATGTGGTATGATTATTTAATTTAAATGTCAAATATTGAAACCAGCCTGGCTGAAGATTAACAGCTAATACCTACTTAATGTTAAATAGTCAACAAATACTTTCTAATACAGAATTACTACTTAACTGCTTCAGGCCTGGAGATTTTCTTCCAATTTACCTTATTATCCCACAATCCCTAAGTGTTAAAACATTAGAATCACACCACCTTAGCATTACAATGTCCTTATAGAGCTTTCAGCCAGTGCCTTTGTCCTTATCTACAGAAGAAGAAAAGGAGACCCAGAGAGGCAGGGTAACTTGTTAGAAATTTTAGTGACAGTTTTCTACTTTCCGATCCAGTGCTTTTGATTATACCACACTGCTTGTCTCGTGAAGAATTAATTACAGAAGGATCAGAGACTCAACGTTTTCTGAAATAAATCTCTGTAAAACTAGTACATGGCCAGTACAGAGCAATTTTTCCTTCCTGATCCATGCCCTTCCCCCTGCCAATATTTCCTCATGGTGGGACAAGCAGCTCCTTGCTGGCTCAATGCCTAGGACATGAATTCTATTCCACAGTCCTAGAGATGAACAAAGTTCCTACCTCAGATCTCATGATTATCTACAGAAAGAATGGAACTGAAACCAGCTCTCTTACAAAGGAAGAATGATGCCAAATATTGAAAATCCAAGGTGGGGAGCAAAATCATGGCAGGGGAAGCCAAGAGTTCCCAACCTAAGAGCAGGTCAGGATAAAGCAGGGAAGCCTGTACATATCTAGGTGTGATTGTGATTCGTGGGTGGCTGAGGCCAAGGGTGGAGGGACCCACTGAAACTTGAGCTCAGGTGAGTATCTGAAGAATCTGGTGTTCTATAAATGGGATTAGCCAAATCTCTTGCTCTCTCACCCTTCTTGCTAAACTGACTGTAGGAATGCGGCTTACTCAAGTATCCTTAGAGTGAGCAACCAGAACATTAAATCACATGAAAAACCCATATAATAACTGGGCTCATTCTACCTGGAGAAAACAATAGATAAGTGTTCAAGTGTGTAGTAGTGTGGTGTGTCTGTGTGCATTTCAGGAGGAGGCAGTAAGAAGGGAATGGAAAAGATGACAGGAAGGGAGTTGCTGTTCTAGGACGATCTTTACATACTTTCTTTGTCTTGTGGAACTAAAACCCGACTATTTTCTGTGTAGCTCCAAATAGAAGAACTAGTCCCAATAGTAAGAAATATACAGAAGCTGATGTTGCTGATATTCAGAAATACTTTCTATCAGAGTTGCTCAGTGATAGAATGGTAGAACCAGCCAAAGTTGTAAACATCTAGTTACTGAGAATTTCTGAACAAGGAGACACTGAACTGCCTGGGGCAACTTCAGTGAAGTGATCTGGATATCTTTCCTGTTTCAACTCAAGTTTCCACAAATTTGCTATATAAGCTTTGGATACATTTTTCATGAAGCAGCATTGCCCTGCAGATACCTCAGGTGTGATTTCCTTTGGGAAAGAGTGGTAAGGCCAAGAGGTATATAAGAGAAATAGAGAAAAGGAAGAGGAGAGCCTGAAAGGGAGGAACTGGCCTAAAACAAGGAAGAAGAGTAAATTTGCTCAGTTACCAATAGATAAATGTGTCACAGATCCTACAGTGATACGACAGAAGAAGGAAGAGCTAGGACAAAGTGCACTGGATTAGGGTCCAATCAGAGGCAGGAGGAGGGTAGAGCTCTATGTAACTCAAATGTCAGTTGGGGCATCCTCACACTTCAGAGATCTTACTAACTTTGAACCAAACTGCAAGTGCCCACAGCTCTTCCCCTCATTTCCGTGCATTCCATACTTAGGAAACAAGGGTCAGCCTTGATATGACCTCTAGTGACCTTTTTGGGAAAAATATTTTGAGGTCTAGATAAACAGCTTTTGTTTACACGTGAAAAATTTCCTAACAGAGCAGTATGAAGATGGAAGAAATAATTTATGGCCAGAGTAAGGTTTCCTTCTCAGGGCTGGGAATGTTGGGGAAAATATAATTGCTTTGTCAAACCAGGCCATGCTTCTAAACTATTGGCAATGGTCCTAAGAATAGCTGCAGGAATCATGAAGAAGGACCTAATACTTATTACAGGAAACTCAGGAAACATTTCTTATAAGACTGTCAGAAAATAAACTGGAAACTTTTAATATATCTCTTCTCTCCCATATATGTGGTCATATAATATCTTTTCCACCATCAAATTTATTCAGTGGGCCCTTGCATTTTTTACCAGTTGCAACCTATGTTGTAACTTTTAAAGACCTTAATTCAAAATGCAAAACACCAGACTGACAAGTCTCATCAGTTGGGAGGTGTATTGCCTCTACATTGGTTGTCGATGTAATTTTACTTCTAACATGTTATGATGGCAGGAGGCAGTTAAATAAAAACCAGACCTGCTGACTGCTCATCAAGGAAACGACTCATGCTGAGAGTAAGGGTTCCTTTACCTCTACTATGTTTATACACGTCTCCTCCTGGGCTTAGGGCTCTGAGATCTGCCTCTAAATGTGGTAAAATGGAGAATTTTCCTGACTGGCTGGTAACTAAGCACTGAGTGTTAAGCAATGATTTCAAGTTCATGGCTTTCTTGTCTGCTGTCCCCCATCACCATTTGAAAGAATAAGGAGGAATTACTCAACATCTTTCCCTCCTTCAGTACAAAAAGCACATTATTTCTTATCCTCTTACCATAGAAGAAAGGAAGCTTTTCCCACCATTAAAATAAACTCACAGTACATTATTTAAATAAGGATAGGCCCTAATCTCTTCCCAGTTCATATCAGCTTCCTGCTCTGATTTCTAAGACCATATGCTCTTGAGGTTGAACTGGAACACTTAACTACTTTTTAAGGGCCAGATCCACATACATTCTCCTTGTGGGAAGAACTTAGATTTTAGATTACAAAAACTCAGCCTACTCTCCCAAATCCAAGCCAAAGATCCAAAATGGGCCATTGCCCACTGGACTCCCTATTCCCACTCTGCCACCCACATATACACTCACACATGGTACCAATTAAAGGAAGCATACCCTGCAAAAGAACAGCAGTGTCTTGCTGTGGTTTTCCTTCTATCCCTCTCATGAGGCCCCATTACTTTGTTCAGCTTTGAGTCACACAAGTCTTGACACCTTGGTAAACTGTTTTGTGACCTCTGATGACCTTTTTTGAACAAATATTGTGAGATCTAGATAAACAGCTTTTGTTTGCATGTGAAAACCAAGAATAGAATTCTGAGAGACCTCCAAAAAATAGGAGGAACAGTTGAAGTTAGTGGGGATGATTTTTTTGGGAGACCAGAAGTTTTGATGGGGTCAGGATAGCTAACTGACTTCACAGAGCTTAAGAATTATTTGCTGTGACTCTGAAGGGCATGGTTAAACCAATGGACAAAAGCTCCACATGGGTTTGAGGAAAATTTTGGCTTCCTATGAAAATTAAAAGGAAAAAAACATAGTAACAATTAGAGATGTTCAAAGAGGGTAATAAGCTACCTTAGAAGATAGAGCATTCCATGTTCCTGCAGATACAGTTGTCAAGCAGATGGCTTTAAAAGAAAAACAAGAGATCAACTGTTTATTTCCAGATAGTTTGTAAGCATGCCATATGCTTAAAAATTCAAAGAAGATGAAGACTTTGTGACATGAAGACCATTTGTCTGTTGGGGTGGAAGCTAGACTGGGTTGGAGGGAATGGGGAGGAACAATTTGATTTTAGCATCTGAACTTGTCTCATGCCTCTGCACCTCTGCACAGATTCCTAGAAATAGAGGCTAAAGCAAAAGCTCATATGCTATCCCTTTATTGAGAAGTGTGGGGGAAGTGGGGAATATGGCAAAGTAAAGAGAAGAGCAAAGGTGCCTAAGCCTGTGCCTAAGCCATGTGGACCCGCTTGGCAGCAAGCATAGCTAATTGCTTACCTGGGCAGGATACCATCATAGGGATGATCCGAAAACAGACTGTCTAGGAGGCAAAAGAGCAGAGTCTGTTCCATTCCCCACATTCCACCACTCAAGGTTGGCTTCATGGAACTCCTGCACTTTCAGGCATTATTTCTGGGCTATCCAGAAAACGGCTAAGGAAGCCACTGCCCACAGGACAATGTGCTGAGTGTGCAGGAAGAGCATTCTTCTTTGCCATGTAGTGGGTCAGGATGGCAATGAGGAACTGGCTCCACAGCTACCCAAACAGCACGGAAGCTACTCTGGCTAGAGTGAGGCAATTATATAGGTAGAGGACAAGAAGGCAGGGGCCACATGAACTGTGTCCAACATAAGCCCCACTCTGGATTCACAGCACTGTCTGTGAACATGGATGTGGTCTTTGGTCAAATCTATTCTGCCCTCCATGTGCTGCAGCTATGGGAATTCATGCCAGAAGAATGACTCTTTTTTTTTTTTTTCCTAAGACAGAGATACCCAGACATACCAGACCAGAGAGTGGGTTACAGGTCATCCATGCCTATCATACCTCCAACTAACAAGGGAAAATTCCCCTTCTCAGAAATAACTCTCCTGGACCCCAGAGAGGGTAAAGGCCTCTTCCTCTTGGTCCTGATTCAGAAATTATGCTTTTTGACATCTTATTGGAGGTACTTCATAAGACTCCTAAACAATTTTTCCTGGGGCTGGTCAAGTTTGTAGAGAAACTACATTCTGGGCAAGGCTCATTTTAAGAGATGAGTATCTGGAGCTTAATTTCATTTTGCAGACACATGATTCTCTCCTCCTACTACTTATTACAATCTTGGTTTTTCAACTGCAGAAGAAACAGCCTCACACTGAAGAAAGAGAACTTGGGAATTTGAGGACATGAGTGAGTCTTGAGCCTACCCCTTATTCTCTGTGATCCTGGTGAAATTTCTTAAACTCTCAGGCCAGTTTTTCATCTTCTAATTCTTTTACAATTCCAAATAAGTGCTACATGAAATTGACATGTATGTTATTACTACAGTCTCCCAAAGTGTGGGAGCTGAGACAGTAGCATAGGGGCACATATGCTTGGAAAGATAAATGGCAGCTACATGGATATTCTGATTACATTGGCCATGAAAGGAAACCTTGAGAGCTTAGAAAAGCAGGTATATGGTTTCAAAGAGGACACTGCTTAGGAAGACACCGAATCAAATGTTGCAAAGAGTATTATTCCTTGATCCTGGTTCCATCGAATGGGAAAAGATCCTCAGAGCCTGGAGAAAGGTATACCTAGAAGAGGAAGGACTGAGATTATTAGAGAAAGACAAGGAGGCAGCTATAAGGTATGGAGGCCATTGTGCTAGGAAACTTCAATGTAAATCATAGCTAAAAAGAGGTCTTTCTTTTTGCTAATACTTCGTTCAATTAATAAGTATTTGTTTGTAGTACCCTGTGTATGCCCAGCACTGTTAGGTAGTGGGTAAGATATACGGAGCATAAAAGTTGTGATTCTTTCCCCCAGGGTACATGAAATCCAACTGCTGTGTTAAGGTATCATACCTGGAGCAATAAAAGAGAAAAGCAACACATAATAAAATGCATGTAGTAAGCAGAGAAAAATAGACAATAAGAGAGACAGCTAATATAAAACACATGTATCAACTCATTAATCCTCATAATAATTGTAAAATTAAGAAAGTAAGGCACAGAAAGGTTAGGTAGCTTGCCTAATGTCACATAGCTATTGTGTGACAGAGACAGAAACCAAACTCAGGGAGTCTGATAAAGAGGCCCATGTCGTGGGCAGACAATAAACTTGAGATTTATTAGACTAAAAATTACTACAGGTCATCCTTGTGTTCTCAGAGTCAGACATCTACTTGTCAGGCATCTACTAATCACTCAACTGTTGAAACAAATGGAGCTGAACTGAAAGAGCTGGGAAAAGAAGCATCGAGATCACCACATCCAGTGGAACAGCAGAGGCAGAAATGAGCACGACTCTGTCTGTGTCCCCAGGGTGAGCCCCAGATCACATTCAGGGAAGAAGTCCAGGGCACGACACAACTTTGTGAGGCTGCAGAGAGGACTGCAGAGCAGCAGCAAACTGGTACACAGATCAGGGCTCCACAATTCTCCCCAGAGAAGGGCATTCCCGTGTCACAATGATGCCATGAACAACAAGTGTCCTCTGATTTTGGTGGCTTGTCTTTGCTCTACAAATACAAAAACCTACTATAATGGCTAAAAATGTATTTTAGATTTGCAGTTCAAATGGCTAAGTAATGTGGTCTCCAATGTTTCTCAGGAACGCTTGCCATGTTTAGACAAACCAACAGAATAACCGGGTAACACCCTGAGACTTGGCTCTCTGGCACCGACAGCCTGCACTCTGGGCGCTTCTGTCTGACCGCCTCTCACAGCTCAGCATATGCACACACTACACCATGAAATGGCTGGGAAAGATTCCGCCATCTGCCTTTTCAAAGACATTCAACTCTTCCACTTCCTCACATGACCCTGTCTCGCTTTGGCTGCTTTGCTTTTGACTGTTGTGTCCTTCTCATCCTCCCACCCACTTCACAGAGCCCATCTTACTTTCCATCTTGTGTATACCCCAGTGAGAGACGCCAACATTTTTTCCAACCATGAGTGGAACTGGCCATCAGGATAAACTTTTTCCATCTAGTAAATGTTCATCTGCTATTTTAACGTCTTAGTCATATCATATGGCTGCTGCAGCCAATGCCCCCAGGGCAATAGGCCATATTGATACAATTAGCCTACATGCTCTTCCGTTCCTGGAAGTGCCTTTCCTTTATTAGCCCTTGAATATCCACAGTTCTTAATTTCCGAAGACAGGGCATGTAATCTAACTCCCAAATCCCACAGTGAAGAGACAATCTGGCCCCCACCCACTCGCACATTCCCAGCAAATCCCACAGACTCTGCTTCTTTACAGTTACACTGGGACTGAACTTTTCAATCAATTATACACTTGGTTGAAGCCAACAACATTTGTTTCTACCGTATCATGTTTTTAGTAATTAGAAAGTAATTCTCTGAGGCAGAGAATACATCACGCTTGCCAAGAATGAGCTCTGCTGATGACTTCTGAGTACTATGAATGATTTTTCTGTGATCTCCATCACACACACACACACACACACACACACACACACACAAATCACTTCACTGACTACAGAAGCAGGCTTTTTTTTTTTTTTAAACTTGTTCAGCCATTTTGCCTAGCAATCTCCTAAAAGAATTTCCCTTTGAAAACTGGAATTTTTCATATGATTTATAGTCCAATCCAAATTAGCTAGAAATAACAAAGACTTTTCTGACCATTTTCTAAATTTCAAAGTTGGACTTAGTGAAGTAGGGTGAGTTCATTATTGCTTATCAGATGGTATGAAGGTCATGAAAGACAATCAAATGACTCTTCGGTTTGACAAACAATGGTTTTCCCAGCCCCTAAAATGATCATTTGTCTATTCCAGATATTATATTAGGGTAAGAATACGATTATTGCCAACGTATACATGTAACTAGTGTTAGATTCACATAGAGTTAGGAACTTAAGCAAAGCTGGCCTTTAGTGTGCCTTCCATTCTATATTTTTCAATGGCTTTCTGATATCCCTTCAACTTTCCTTTTGAGATTATAACCTAAGGCTTTCTATTAGGAAAAGTGCTTTCAGAAAATCTAGGAAAATGTTAAGTACTGATATTCCATTAGGGATCTTAGGAAAGTAGTTTTAACGGAATGGGATTTCTGAAGGTGTATAGATGGAATTCCAGGCACTAGCCATCAGGGGGAGCAGTTGTGGTTTCTGTGGTTTCATATGGGTGGGCCTTCCTGGTATCTGTGAAATCAGAACTCAGTTTCCTAGTGCCCTACATTGCCAAAATTTAGAGCTGAAGCACTGGTTACCTGAAGAAGGACAAGGCTGCAACTGCTGCTCTTTAATGCTGATGTGGAGTATCTCGTTGTCACTAGTAGTTAAAAATGGTCCCTGATAATGACTTCTCTTAAGTTCTGGAAACTTTCAGGCCTATGAGACCTAAATGTTGGGTAATAGTCACTGGATATTTCTTATAGAAGTCTGGGGTCAATAGTGAATAAGAGGTGAAGCTTAAGTTATTCCAGAAATGTATGTAATATTTGAGAAATTCTGAATTTATAGAAGACATTGCCTTGAAATGTAATAATCTAATTGCATTTATCGATAGAAGTTTTCATTATAAAGGATTCAAATATATCACAGATATTACTAAATCAATTACTATAAGACCATAGTATCTAAGATTTATTGAGTACTTCCTATGTTCCAGAAACTACAAACACTTTACATTGTCAACTCATTTAATCCTCATGGAAATCCTAAGAAACAGGTATTATTATTATCTTTAAATAATAGAGAACTGAAACACTTGGGGCACCCGGGGTTCAGTTGGTTAAGTGACTGCCTTCAGCTCAGGTCATGATCCTGGAGTCCCAGGACAGAGTCTGGTATCAGGCTCCTTGCTCAGTGGGGGAGTCTGCTTCTCCCTCTGACACGACCCCCCCCTCACTCCCTCTCCCTCTCTCATTCTCTCTTTCAAATAAGTAAATAAAATCTTTCAAAAAGAGAGAGAGAGAACTGAAATACAAAGGAATTAGGTAATTTACCTAAAATCACAAGCAAGAATTTGAACTCCACAAGTCTGAATCCAGAGCCTGAGGTCTTAGTAGCTCCAAAGATCATATTAATTGCTTTAAAAAGTAGCAAATTAGGAATTTACTGAAAAAGTGGTCAACTGTTTACTAGTTTTTCTTATGATACTCTGTCCAGAAGCCAATTCCTTTGAAAAATAAATAACCCTTTATTACTTTGAGCTTATTAAATTACCAACTTTTGATTCGTAAAAAAAAATGTAAATGGTCAAGCTGAGATGGAAAAGTAGTTTTTTAAATTCCCAAGCTAGATGTTATTTTACTGGTCTAGCCCACTAAAATCTAGCCAAGGATTTCTCCTTATTAGAACAGTAAGGAGACTTTTTCACTGACTGGAGCTTTGCTCCTCTAGCCCTATCCCCCTTATAGCCTGAGACCCCCAAAATTGGAAGTTGCTCAATACTACTTCCCCAGATTTGGATATTGGCACAGCAATCTGACTTTGCTTATTTTTCTTATTTTTCACTGACCCTATATGTATCCCATTCATCCTTAACAGACCTTGATATTAGGTCTCGGTTTTTAAATCTCCTCCTTTTATTCAGCGTTTTAGGAAAGACATTCTTGAATTTGAACCAAACATCTCTATTATTAACTTAGACCTGAGACACTTCTGGTATATAACATTATTTAATAGATTTCAAATACTTTGGAATTTCTTTAAAGTGATCATACGTCAGAATCATGAAGCTTTTAAAAAATAGAGATTCTGAAGAAAACATAGCCTTGGGATTGGCAAATATTTCCAAAATAGTAAACAAAGAGTATTTAATATACAGCTAAAATAGGTAAGTAGGACAACATAAAAATTAAGAACTTCTGTTACTCAAAAGTCACCACTGGGGAGTAAAAAGAGAAGTCACAGTAGAAGACATTTTCAATGCATATTAAGTGAAAGAATTAATACAAGTAAGAAGAGAGACAACCAGTAGAAAAATAGGAAAAAGATTTGATCATGGTTTTTACAAAGGAAGGATATCCAAATGATCAAAACTATGAAAAGGTTCTCAACATTCATGACAGAAACTCAAAGTAAAATCATGGTGAGATACCACTAACACCCACTAGGATAGCGAAAATTAAGACGACTTCTATTACCAAGAATGGGCAAGAATGTAAAGCAACTGCACTCTTGTTTACTGCTGGGAGTAAATTGGTAGATCCGCTTTGGAAAACTGGACATATCTGCTAAAGCTGAGCACATCCATACCATCTGAGCAATTGTGTTAGGAGGTATAGGACCAACAGAAATGCATATATTCTCACCAAAAGATATGCACAAGAATGTTCATAGCAGTACTATTTATATTAGGAAAAAAAACTGAAAAAAGTCAACTACAGAAAAATGGATAAATAAATTATGGTACACTCCCAACAATGGAATAGTGTAAGGCAATGGGAATGAACAATTACCACAGAAAACAAGAAGTATGAATCTTGCAAACCACTAAGCAAAAGAAGCCAGAAAAAACGCATACTATATGAACCTATTTACATAAAGTTCATAAACATACAAAGATAATCTGTGGGGTTAGAAGTCAGGATTGTGATTATTTGAGGGAAGATAGTACCTGGGATGCAGTAGGGGACAGAGCTAATGATGTTCTATTTCTTGTCCCAGGGATATTGGTTACATGAGTGTTTACACTTTGTGACAATTATCTGGACTTTACACACTTAATTTTATGAACTTTTCTGTGTGTTATTCTTTAACAAGAAGTTTACCTAAAAAAAAAATAAAATAAAAAGTATATTTCCCTGGGGCTTTTCTTCAGGCTTAGTGAATCAGCAACTTCTGGGTTACAGCCCAGGGAATTTTGTTATTAAAATATCCTGTTATTCTGATAAACAATTAGTTTGGGAAACAACCAAGAGTGACTCCTGGGAAAGCAAAATATTAATTTAAAAATTTAAGGCCAGGAGGTTTATTTCACACAGAGATATTTCTAGATATTCTAGAAAACAAACAGACCAGTGAAGAGTACACTTCAGTCATAAAAAGTCACATGCCCTGCCTAGATGAGCTGACAGAGCACAGATGCTGTGGGTCCCCACTTCAGTCCAGTAAGTGCCACCTGCCCTCTCTCAACCGCAGACCACAGTTCCACGTGGGGATAACAGTTCAGCCATGGAATGTCACCAGAGAGCCCCTTTACCTACATTCTTGTCCTAATGAGTCATTCAGTAAATGTAGTAGATAACATTTGTGTTGAATCTCAGCCCCTGAAATCACACAGCAGACCCACTCACTTCAGAGGGAAAAAATCCTTCTTTCCCTCCTTCTGGGGTAGAGGTAACTCTGTCGTCAGCTCCAGGGGTCTCTTTGTGCCAAGTATGAGAGTTACGGGGTTTCCAATAAAGAGAAGTTCACTTGTTTGGATCAAGGTAGACTGATGCAAATTTTGAAAAGGCTGAACGACTTTGTAATGCTATCTGTTTAACATTGCTGCACTATGTGATCCTGACAAAGAGCTGTGCAAAGGCTTAAAATAAAATCAACCAGTTTCAATTCTTCCAGGTTGGGAGAAGAGAAAGGTCTAGGAACACACTGATCATTAAGATCTTATCTCCTAAAAAAAAAAAAAAGATGTTATCTCCTCCAGAAAAATGACAAAACCCTCATGATATGTGCTTTATTGTTGGGCTGAACTGGATTTAATCCCAGCACTGCTAATTACTATATGTATGACTTCCCTAAGTCTCAATTCACTCTTGAGTAAAATAAGTATAATCAAACCTATTTTAGAGGATTATGTCAACATTAAAAGAGATTTGTGTAAACTCCTTAGCATAGTCCTAGCACATAGTAAAGGCTCACTAAACAGAAGTTATTGCTATTGGTAGTGGTATTTTGCAAAGCAACTGAGGCTCACATAAGGTTGTTCTAATCCTAGTCACTAAGAAAAGTAAATGAAAAATACTGAATTAGTAAAGCTTCCTTGTAGATCTCTGATTAGCTCACTCAAAACACTGCTGGCAAAATCAGGATTTTGTCTTGCATTTGTCTTGTCACCTTGAGGGTCTATTCTTTACTCTTGAAAATGAAAACAATGGACTATTTTGAAGAAAATTGCTTGGTGAACCATTTTAATTGCTTTTAGATTTTATATAGATGAATTCCCCATTTATTTCTTCAACTTAAACCTTCTCCCTAAAACCCAAACTGATTTATCCCTCTGTCTACTCAACAGCTTATACTCTACGTAGTATATCCTAACTTCTTGATATCCTATTCTTTTGCTGTTTTCCAAACTTGCATTTCTCCCAGTATTTCCATCCCATGAAGGGTTCCACTATTTACCAAAGGAAGTCAGTGAAAAACCTGAGTCATCCTTAACTTCTCTCTTTCTCTGATACTCAATGTACAATTCACCAAGCGATTATTATCTCTTACTGGGGATAGCTGATGCTGATCTGCACTGCCCAGATAGCTCCCTTTAGAATCAAAGTATGCATTCCACATTACTTCCAGGGAAGTGCTGGGCAGGGAGTATCAGTCATGCCATCACTGGCCACCCCAACACTGGCACAATGGGTATAATAATGGAATAGCCAGGGTCACAAGAATGGAGGCTATGCATAGGTCCAATAGCATAGAAGTCATCAAAGCTGGTTTGCCTATTATTGTCACTGAATTCCCAGTCTGTCTACAATAAAGACCAAATCTGAATCCCTAAGATGGCACCATCCCTCATGAGACAAATCAATCACATGCTGGTAAGTTAATAACATTGGTTCCCTCCTATCTAGAAAGAAGTATGATTCGCTTGACTAGAATTGACTCATAATCTGGTGATATGTTTCTTTCCTGCCTGCATGGCCTCAGCCAATACCACAGTCAAAGGCTTAGAGAGAGTCTGATCTTTCAACCTGGCATCCAGTATCACATAGTATCGGACCAGGGAATCCACTTATAGCATCGGAGTTCTAGCAGTGACACAATGACCATAAAATATGCTTTATTGTTGGGCTCAAGTGAATTAAACCCCATCATTGCTAATTACTATACTTATGACCAAGGGATCCCCCAGACCTATCACATGTCACAGAACACAGCAACTTGGTGCTTGAGAGAACTACGGACAGTCCTTGTAAAGGTGCAACTCTGGTGCCAGCTTGGAGATGAGGAAGAAGTATATACTTTAAATCAACAGTTATTAGATGTCATATAACAAAAAAGAAGAATATGTGAATTTGGGAACTACATGATAGTAGTGAGTGTAGTTCTGCTTCCCTTCACTCCCAGTGACCCAATGAGAAATTTGTGCTTTCCATCAGTTCAACTATAGGTTTTGTAGGTCTGGAGGTCATGTTTCCTATAGAAGGAATATTTCTACCAGAAAAATGGTATTTTTAAACCTTAAAGTACAGCCACTATTCAGTCATTTTGGGCTCCTTGGTCAGCAGACCAGTAGGCAAGGAAAGATATCACCACTCTAGTAGGGGTAACTGAACCTGACTGTCAGGAAGAAGGACTGTTTAGTCTCTGACAGTGGAGTCGGGGAAGAATACACTTCACACCTACATGATCCACAGGGTACTTCTTGGTTCTACTCTGCCCCATTTTGACAGTAAATAGATAAGGACAGCAGAAAGGCATGATGACTAGGGCTCAGATCCCTAGTAATGAGGTCTGGGCCACCCCACCACATAAACTACTAGTATCAGCTAAGTTTGGGGTATGTAGAATGTATGGTAAGGAAGGTGAATTTCAGTTGTAGCCATGAGACCAGTTTTTCCCCAGAAAAAGAAACAAATCAGAATCTTGGAGAAATTGTTACTGGATGTGCTAACGAAATAGGAAGCAAGTGGATGTGGATGACACAAGGGGTAGAATGGTACTGATACCCAGAGGCCCCTTTATGTTGGTAGCATGCAATCACCCCCTTGCTGGAAGCATGACTTGCTGATGGCTCATGACTTAGTCCCTTTTCAGAAATCGATTTTCATTAAAGGGAGCTGTCCCACTCAAGGTTATGCCCCTTCCCCAGGGGCAGCCAACATCTAATGATTGTTTGATGAGGGATAAGAAACCCCAAACCCCCTTTGCCTCAATTCCAGACATTTCTGAAGGTCTAACCCTGATGTTGGTGGTATGAGGCATTTTCTGCAAGAGAATCAAGTTCAAGTTCTCCTCTAACCAGTCCTGCCTCCTCACCCCCTTACATGTGCCGTTTCTGAGCACACTTCCCTATATATCACCTGCATTCAATCTGTCTCAGAAAGTCTATCTCCTGTCTGATATGAAACTTATTGCAAAAACCTCCTATTTGGTTTCCTTCCTCTACTTTTGCTCCCTAAAGTCTTTCCTCAATTCAGAAGCCAAAATGATCCTCAAATGTAAGTCAGATAATATGTTCCCTCTGCTTGGAGTGCTCTTCCTCCAGTATACAGTATCCAGCCTTCCATCATGTGGATCTTTGGTCAACATCACCTTATCAGAGGGGTCTTCTATGTCTACCCTAACAAAACTATACTCCATCCTTATCTGCTTTATTTTTCTTCATAGCTCTTATCATTAGTCTATAGCAGCATTCTATTATTGACTGGTGCTGATTGATGATTTTTTTTTTTTTGGTATTTCTTTCCCATTATACTGTAACACCCATGTGAGCAAGGATTTTTCCTTCTCTGTCCGGTACTTAGAACAGTATCTGCTTAGGTTAGGAAGCATTCAGCATTAATGGGTGAACTAATGGATGAATAAATAGTATGAGTCCTTATATCCAAGCACACAGGTGTTCCAAACAAAAGAATAAGACAATCTAAAACAATGTTGACAATAACCCTGTGTGGTAGGCAATCTCAGTCCAAACTTGGGTCATTCATAGGAGTGGGGCATTGTGGACTCAGAGCCCAATGAAGAGTCCAAATGATTCAGTTAAAATACAAAAGTCTCTTAATGTGTCTGGTGTCTTATTTCTGCAAATCTTCATGAAAGGAGGGATTGAATTTTGATGTTTATTGTTGCTTATTTATTGTTTTGTTGTTGTTGTTTTATAACAATGCCCAACATTTGCCTATACCTACTAGTCAATAAATAAGAAATGAACCATTTTGTCTAAAATCTCCAGCTTCCACACTAATGAAGTAAAAGGCATTGAGAGAGCTCAGACAAGCATTGTATTATTCAGGGTTCAGTACAACATAACTGGAAACAACTCCAGGTATTTAAACAGAAGAGATTTCATACAGAGTAACAGCTACTTACAAAATCCTTGGAAGGACTAGAAGACAGAGGTCACTTTGCTCCCAGGTAACATCCTCATAATAATGCAGAGTTCTGGAAAAAGCTGCTGCTGCTTCCACTGTTGCTCCTGCCATACCTACCTGACTCCCACAGATCAGTCAGCTGACCCTGGAAAGTAGAGTCCAGCTTCCAAAAATGTTCTTCCTCCCCTGACTTTGCCTGCCAGCAGGAGGCTGACAGCCCTTGGGCTCTCCCTGTACTGACTGAGCATATTTCATTGGTAGAATTATATCACATCCAGAACTTAGCTGTGTATTAGTCTGCAAAATATCACTTTAAGCCTTCCAAATATAAGTAGCTAAAAGAAAGAATAGGAATGAATGTGCAATAGACATCATCCAGCAGATGTGCCAATAAGGGGAAACTCTAAAAGAGGAAGTTCCCCTGTTCTGCAAGTATCTAATTCAGTACTGGGATGGCTTTTTTTGTTTTTTTAAAGAAAGAAGAAAATTCTATCAACAGCAGAAACTTCCATGTAACGAGTGCTTACTCTATGCCTGGCACCATACAAAGCACTTAACATTCATTATCTCATCTACCCATCTCAGTAACTCTATGAAGCTAGTGCTAATATTATTTCCATTTTATAGATGAGAAAAATCACAAATCCATTTATAGATGAGAAAATCAAAGTTTCAGAGGTGTGCCATAAAAAGCAACAGCAAAGGTGGGATATAAATTCAAGGTCAAAGTTCTTAACCACTAGGCAATATCACTCCCAACACCAGTTTACACACCCTATTTCATCAACACAAAAACTCTTCACCAACTGTAGCCTCTTCTTCCCTCCCTCCCTCTTCCTCTACCACCCCTCCCCCTCTTCCCCTTCCCTTGCATTAATCCTTCTGCTATCTCGCTTTCTCACTCTCACCTTTGCTCTAGCTTTCAACAAGTGATCCCTTCTTATGGATGCATATATCTATATCTCTACTTAATCACTATCATCATGGGCCTCAGTATTAAAATCCATACTTATGAAGCTTCAGTATTCTAAAGAGATTACATCATTTCCAAAGATAAGCTGTATAAGGAAGGGCTTGAAATTCTCTGAGAAAAGACACAACTATTCAGATGATAGAAGTGAGATGCTGGGAAAAATACCAATATCCCTAGTAGGAAAACTTAAAAAACATTTCAAAATTCTCTTAGTCATGCATCAGGGAGTCTTGAGAAAGACCAGTCACTGTGGCTATTTTTAATATTTACTAAGAAAATTTAAACACTCCTATATTTGTTTTGTGGTTTCCTAGGTTATCTTTTCCAGAGGTCATTCTGGATTTTAATTAAGGGAGGATGAGCTAGAGGGGAACACAGATGAAGCAGAATGACAAGCACATTCTCTTTCTGCTAAGAAATCCCTGGGTCATATTAAAAAGCAAAATGGCAGGGCTTGGCATTGTTGTAATGAAGGCTTAGCATAGACTCTTCTGTGCAGCTATCTATTTTCATCCTCACACAAACTCTATACATAGTGTTGACTTTGTTTAATTAGACTAAATCAAGGTTTAGTAACTTGTCCATATTCACACTGATAGAAGGTGACAGATCCAGGATCTGAACCAAGATCTCTGGGCTCTTCTTGTAGAATCACTTTTACTACCACATTCTAGACTTTCTTTTGCTGGAACTTTTATTTTCTGTTCTTATTCAACTTTCAATGTAAAACTACTCATAAGCAAAGTAATTATATGATCTTACACCATACACAAAAATTAACTCAAAATGAATTAAAGACTTGAATATAAGACCTAAACTATAAAATTCCTAGAAGAAAAATATTAGCAGTAAGTTCCTTGACAATGGTCTTAATGATTGATGTTTTTGTGGATCAGACTCCACAAGCAAGGGAAACAAAAGCAAAAATAAATAGAACTGCAACAAACTAAAAAACTTTTTTTTTTTTTTAANGATCTTACACCATACACAAAAATTAACTCAAAATGAATTAAAGACTTGAATATAAGACCTAAACTATAAAATTCCTAGAAGAAAAATATTAGCAGTAAGTTCCTTGACAATGGTCTTAATGATTGATGTTTTTGTGGATCAGACTCCACAAGCAAGGGAAACAAAAGCAAAAATAAATAGAACTGCAACAAACTAAAAAACTTCTTCACAGCAAAGAAAACCATCATTAAAATGAAAAGGCAATCTACTAAATGAAAAATGATATTTGTAAATCTTACATCCAATAAGTGGTTAATATCCAAATTATATAAAGAACTCATAAAACTTAATGACCAAAAACAACCTGATGACAAAATGAGCATAGGATCTAAAGAGATATTTCTCCAAAGAAGACATACAGATGGTCAACAGGCACATGAAAATATATTCAACATCATCAATTATTAGAGATAATGCAAATCAAAACCACAATGGGGTATCACCTCATACCTGTTAGAATGTCTATTATCAAAAAGACAAGAAATAACAAGTGTTAGAGAAGATATGGAGAAAAGTGAACCCTCATATACTGTTGATAGAACTGTAAATTGGTGTAGCCACTATAGAAGACAGTAGGGAGGTTCCTCAAAAGCTTAAGAATAGAACTAACATATAATCCAGTTATTCCATGAGTAGGTATTTATCTAAAGAATACTAAAAGACTAATTTGAAAAGATATATACACCTATATGTTCACTACAACATTATTTACAATAGCTAAGATATGGAATATGGAAACAACCCAAGTGTCCTTTGACAGGTGAATGGATAAGGATGTGATACACACACACACACACACACACACACACACACACACACACACACACACAGCAATACCATTCAGCCATAAAAAAAAGAATGAAATCTTTCCATTTGCAACAACATGGATGGAATTTGAGGGTATTATGAGAAGCGAAATAAGAAAAAGGAGAAAGACAAATACTGATTTCACTCATATAGGATATCTTTAAAAAAATCCAAAACAAATGAACAAACAAAATAAAACAAAACTCATAGATACAGAGAATAGATTGGTGGTTACTAGAGAAGAGGATTGAGGGATAGGTAAAAGGGTGAACGGATGAACTGTAGAATGATGGATAATAACCAGACTTTTGGGGGTAATCACTTTGTAGCGTATGCAGATGTCAAAGTATAATGTTGTACACCAAAACTTATGTAACAAAAATAATATTCCATATCTCTTCTAGGCAAAGATCCAGTCCATGACAGCGATAGCTTGGTCATAATTAATTTGAGCATGTGTATTGTGTCTTACTGCAATAAATGTGTCTATTGTAATAAATACGTGAACACCAAAGTGCTTACAAAAAAATTTCTAATATAGCTCATGAAGCAATGTGTATATTTATGCAATGTATCTATGTCTATGTGTGTGTTTAATATTATATTACTGCCATATAGGTATAGAAATGGCTATTTCAGTACTAGTGTTTGTCAGAATAAATAAATTTCTTTTTAAAAGGAAAAACTAGCCTTGAACCAATTATTTTTATATATCAGTTTGAAACATATTAGGAATAAAATAGATCAACACTGTGGCTGGATCAACACTGAAAATCCCCTCATCCCCCCCACCCCCACAAACGAGGAACGCATTTATAAGGGAATAAACACAGCAAGAGTTTTATAAAACCTCAAGGTATGATGATCACCCAGTCACATCAGGTACCTTGGCCCAGAGACCAGCAGGCAGGGAAAGAAGTCACCACCCTACTAGGCATAAATGAACCTGATAAGTAGGAGGAGGTAGGGCTGCTCTACCACAATGAAGTCAGGGAAGAATACATCTGGCATCTAGATGATCCATAAGCTATCTCTTGGTTTTCCTCTGCCCCCTTTCAACAGTGCATAAACAAAGACAGCAGAAAGGCATGATTAGCAGGGTCTTAACATTAATGTTGCCTAAAAAAACCTTATAGAATTGTGGGTAATTAACAGCAGTTAGAACAAAGACTGTCACAAGAAAGTGCCATAGTCTGAGACAGGTAACAGGACAATCCATAAGTAGCAACTTAGGAGTATTTCCTTCTAATTATGGCCACCTCTGAGGGGGTCTCTGGCTATCAGTATGAACCTTGCTCAGATTCCCCTAATTTTGGTCACAAAGATGAGAAGAGGCTGTTAACTCATAATTGTTTCGGGACATTTCTGGAGTTTGCATGTCTCTGTGGTCTGCTTCAAAAGCCAGAACCAATGAGACCTCATGCATAGGTCTGTGCTTTCGCATCACCTGAACTCCCCCACCTGAAGATGGCTCACACTTTTTTTCACATTTTAAATTCAGCAATCTATTGTAGGAACTTGAGAAGCAGCTTGAGGATTTTATTTACTTGTAAGCAAATAGTCTTTTCTTGACTGTTAAGGTGACAACCAAGGGGAAATATGCCACCAAATACCTTTCTTATTGTGTTCTCAATAACATAGCTTGCATGTTAAATGAATGAGTGAACAAAAAACAAACAAATGAATGAGGGAACGAGTAAGTCATGACTTGCTCTCTCATACCTGGCCAAGAATTCCATTTCTCAAGTGGTAGGAGGGAACTCACTGATTTCAGAGTCACAATTAAGCATTTTAATGTGTTGATTTATTCAATAATTGATTCCTTCATATTCAATAAATGTCTGCTATTTGTCAAGTCTTGTACTATAGGTTAGAGATCAAATATAAATATGGTGGGCGCCTGGGTGGCTCAGTGGGTTAAAGCCTCTGCTTTCGGCTCAGGTCGTGATCTCAGGGTCCTAGGATCGAGGCCTGCATCAGGTTCCCTGCTCAGCGGGGAGCCTGCTTCCCCCCCCCCCGCCTGCTCTCTCTGCCTCCTTGTGATCTCTCTCCCTCTGTGAAATAAATAAATAAAATCTTTATATATATATATATATATATATATATATATATATATATATGGCACACTTGTACCCTTGAAAAACTGAAAATTAAAAGAATCACAGAGTGTAATATTTATAGACTAAGTGCTACTGCAGAATAAAACACAACATTTTTATTTTTAAAAAGGTATTAAGATTAAGGAAGACAAAACAGAGAAACTTGTATTTGAGCTGGACTATCCATATATGACTAGATACCTGCTAGGTAAAAATGAGGAGGAAGGCCATTCCAAGAGAAGTCTAGCTTGAAAGTTGTAGCTGGGAAGAATATGGTTAGAGCAGAGGGGTCGTAAGTGTGGATGAGCGGCTGAAGGTGAAAACAAAACCAGACAGAGTGGCTCTGTGAAGTGAACACCAGTTTCATTTATAGTTTACATTCTGTAGGCAATGGGGGTCTACAGGTTAAAACATGTGTTCTTGCCTTCTGTGTTCCTAACTTCTAATGGTCTCTCCCTACCAGGCTACCTACATTAAGACTTTACCATGTATGTTCTTCCTAAAGAAGCTTAATTGTGGGCAGGGCCCAAAGGTGACACTCCTTTCTCTCTCCTTTCCTTATAATTCCTTATAATTCCAGGAATAATTCCTGTCTCAAATTCAACTGCCCCCTCTCTGTTAATAACACAAATCTTATCACTTCCCTGCATCTTTCAGTCATTTTTGAGTCTCTTTTCCTCTCAACCTACAGGTCATCTCCACTGGAATGTGTGGTGGCTTTGTGATATGTGAACTTGACTAGGATGAACTGCGTTCCTCACACTCCTTTCTATGTTTCTGATTAGGGTAGGCTGGCTGGTGGGCAAGAGGGAGGCAGCAGCCATTTTGTTGTGTACACACATACCTTCTCCAGGTATTTGATCTAACTACTCAAACTGTAGTCTAGATACCACAGTGAAAGGATTTTACAGACATAATTAAATTCTCAAATCAGTTGATTTGAGTTTATCAAAAGGAAGATTATCCTGGGGACATGGGTAGGGAGGGAGACTCTCTTAATTAGGTGGAAGCTCTTCCTTTTTTTAATTAAGTTTTTCATTTTAATTCCCGTATAGTTAACATACAGTGTTATATTAGTTTCAGGGGTACAATATAGTGGTTCAACAATTCTGTACACTACTCAGTGCTCATCATAGTAAGTGTACTCTAATCCCCGTGACCTTTTGTACCCATCCCCCCACCCCACCCCTCTGACAACTATCAGTTTGTTCTCTATAGTTAAGAGTCTGTCGCCTGGTTTCTCTCTCTCTCTCTCTCTCTCTCTCTCTCTCTCTCTCTCTCTCGTCTTTCTCCCTATGTTCATTTGTTTTGTTTTTTAAATTTCATATGTTAGTGAAATCATGGCATTTCCCTTTCTCTAATTTATTTCATTTAGCATTATATTATTTAGATCCATCCATGTTTTGGAAATGGAAATATTTCATTCTTTTTTTATGTCTGAATAATATACCACCTCTTCTTTATCCCTTCATCTATTGATGGATACTTGGGTTGCTTCCTTCCATAATTTGGCTATTGTAAATAATGCTGCAATAAATATAGGGGTGCATGTATCCCTCTGAATTAGTGCGATTTGTTTTGTTTTGTTTTCTTTTTTCGGTCGTTCTTGTAAATACCCGGTAAGGTGGATTGCATTCCATTTTTAACTTTTGAGAAACCTCCATACTTCTTTTCACAATGGCTGTACCAGTTTGCAATCCCACCAAGAGTGCACAAAGGTTCCCTCTTCTCTACATCCTTGCCAACATTTGCTGTTTCTTGTGTGGTGGAAGCCCTTTGAAGGGGAAATAGGCCTTCCCGGGAGGTCAGCAACTCCAAGCAGGCCAGCATGCTTTCCTTTCCTCCAGGCTTCCCCTTCCTGTGGTCTTCAGGCTTCAGCTGGAGCTCATGAGGTTCCTGCTTGCTTGTGATCTCCTCCTGAATGCCTGCTCTGTGGACTTTAGGCTTGCTTAGCCGGTCTCCACAACTGTGTAAGTCAATTCCATATAGTAAGTAATATATATTTATAATTATATATGTATAAAATTATGACATTTATATGTCTATATTATAGTTATTATTATAGTTACATATACACATACATATACAGGAATGATGGTATATACAGTTGTGAGAGATATCTCTCTCCTACTGGTTCTACTTTTCTGGTGGAATGGTTGAATCCTGACTGGTACAGAATGTTCTACACTCACTTTCAATTATCCAGAACTCATTATTCTTTTCCTTCTTCATCTAACGCATGTGCACAATTTCTTGGAATTCGAAAAGTCCAGTTTTGTCACTTGTCTTCTCAGTTATAGCAGTAGCATCCCCTAAGTCCAAACAGTTTTCCTTTGAAGCCTCTCTTTTCTGTTCTAAACCAAGCTCTCCTTGTCGCATGATGAGATGGTTTTCCTACTTACCGAGATTCTTCCCTGTCTCTATCCACACTTGCTTTCAGTATTGTCTGTCTAAAGGCCTCCTTATATCTTACCACTTACTGCTCTTTTTTCAAATGGGCATACCATTGCTTACAGGTTTAAACCTAAGGATTTTTTTTTGAGATGACATTTAAGCCTCTCAAAAAAATAATCTCAGAAGTAACAGAGTAAAAACGTTAGTGATAACAGAGTAAGCACTTCTATGCAAGGCAATCTGAGAAGTGATTTCTAAGTTATCTCAATTAGCACTCACCATAATCCTATTAAGTGGCTATAGTTATTAGCCTCATTTTACAGGTACACCACTGAGGCAGAGAGAGGAAAATTCACTTCTCAATTCATACATAGCTAAGTGGGGCATCAGGGATTTGAATCCCTGATCTGAATCCATAGCCCACCACTCACAGTTCCCCACATGAATTCCACACTCTAAACCAGCCTGGATTCTCATTGTATTTGAATCCATGGTGTTCATTTCCTTACCTATTCACCTAATTGCCCTGTAAGGGCCACATCTCTTCCCTGTTCTTTACGTAAAGGGGGTAAAAGGTGTTCAATTTCATTTCCTAGGAAAGCATAATAATCACTGGTTTATAAGCTTACGACGTGGTTGGTTTTCCTCACTCTTTTACAACACCTCATTATAAATATTCCCCTGAACCACTGAATGAGGAATGGTTCTTTTATTTGAGCAATATAGAGGAGACCCTTGTGGCAATGGAACTGTTCCGTATCTTGACTGTGGTGCTGGATTCACAAACCTACACGTGATAGAATTACATAGGACTTAATACATACACAAATGAATGTAAGTAAAACTAGGGAAATCTGAATATTGGAGTAAGATCAGGGGGTTGTGTCAATGTTAATATCCTGGTTGATATTAAACTACAGTGTGCAGAGGTAATATTTGTCAGACAATCCTATTGGGAGAAATTAGGTGAAGGGAACATGGGAAATCTCTGTAGTATTTCTTACTAATGCATGTGAATCTACAAGTATCTCAAAATAAAAGCCTTTTAAAAATTATCACATTTTTTTACCAGTGGTTTCATAACGCTTTGGGTTTAGTGCAATAGCTATTCGCAGGATTAATCAATGACGCTGTTAACTCTCCAGGATATGTTTTGGATACACAATTTGAAAAGAAGGCCCAAACCCAAAGGGATACAGAGGGAAAGCTATGATGAAATGACCCCTGGCTAGAGTGCTGCTCTCGGAGCTACTTTCCACTTTCTCTTTTCCGTACAAGCCAGAGTTGCATCGCTGTGCGCCTTGAAGAAAGCAAGAGAGCAGGACATTCAAATCTGACTCTGCATTCCTTCTCCATAAGGCTGTAGAGATGTTACTAAGGTTTCCTTTTGCCTTCTAACAACAAATAAGAAAGAGATTTCCAAATCAGACGAGATTGGGCGCGTTCAGGGTGGTATGGCCACAGACAAGATTTCCAAATCAGGTGTTAAAATTCCGCAAGAGGGCTTGAAATATGGAGTGGTACTGATTCCACTTCGCCAAATAGTAGCAATAGTAACAGTAGCATTAGTTGTTGATGTTGTCAATATTGTTACTGTACTGAGAGCTTTCCACACTGTCTGGAACTGGGCAGTTTGTGGAGCCAGAATCTGGCCAAACACTTGTTATTCAAAGAGATTATTTTTCTGTGAACTGTCTCCCTTAGCACCAGAAATCTCCACTACGTTGGAAATGGCCAGCAACAACCCCAGGAGGATAGTCAGGCGGGTGAGACAGCTGCCTTGCTCTGCCAGTGGTGATAAAGGCACAGCTTTGGGAATGCCAGTTCATCTACTGTGAGTCACCAAGTACAAACAGGGTGATAATGGGGTTAGTATCAGAAAAACAGTCCCTTCGGAGACAGTCTCAGAAGCCTTCACAGAGAATGCAGACCACCAGCGAGCAATGGCCCTTTTCTACTGAGAAGAGAAGCCCGTGCTTATGTGCCTACTGACTTCTCTCTGGCCTCGCAGATCCTTATCAAAACAAAGCTCTTTTCCTCTGAATTTGAGCTGAATTGAAGACAAACTGGATCCCACCTACAGTATCTGTGGGTACTCCAAGATACTCTCTTGCTTTTCCAGTGGAGGTCCATATAAGGCAATGGCATCCAGCCTGAAAGGGTTGTGGTCAAAGGCAGATGCAGAGCTTCCTGGACTGGACACTGGGCATCATTAATCATGAATCAAGCCTTCATCTTCTAAGGGCACTGGCCTTTTCTATATATAGGTTGCTTAACCAGAGCTATACTTATCTGCTGTAGAAGGGGAGCTGCATAGAGAGCACTGAGTTCTCTTTCTGTGTTGACACCTAATTATTAACTTTTGGAACAAGCAATTTATTTTTCAAGACACAATTCCACAAAGTTAATCATACATATATATTCATGTGTGGAGAGGAAAAACAGAATTAAAACATGTAAATATACACATTTAATTTTATTTTTTCCATTCCCCACTACATTATTACTCCTTTCACATTAACTCAATGACACATCTGATTGGCTTCTTTTTATGTCTCTCTTCCTGGTCCTGTCTCACTCACACATGGGTCTTGTTCCCAGCATCTTCTGGTTTATGGATTTCTTCATCCAAACTTCTTATTTGAAAAAATCTCATAGCACTTCCTCTTAGTAATATTTCCTTGTATACATTCTCTCCCTCGACATCTCCCACTGTCTCTGTCTCTCACACACACATATTATATTCACATGAACCCCTCAGATCCCTGTTCACTCTTGCTTCCCTGGTCTGGCATTCAGTCTTCAGTAAGTATGACTGCTGATTTTCTTGATACCAATAGCCACAGGAATAAAACAAAAATGGCTGAGGCTAGATGGAACTAGACTATGGTGGGGCTAACTGATACAACACTGGGAAGAAGGAAGCCTCCTGAGCACTGCCAAATGGGGACTAAGGATGTGCTGAAGTAGCAGGAGGGAGTGGACAAGCATGTCCTACATTAGCGGCCTGAGCTAGTCATCAAGCTACTGAAAGCTTGATGTGTATGGATGTGTGTGTTGGGGGGAGGGGGTAGAGGTGCTGCAAGTAGGAGGGTGTTGGAAGGATACTGAAGGAAAAGTTAAAAAGAAATGTTCATGAATTGAGTCCTTGTTATGTGTTAGGCACTGTATTCTGTATTTTCAGATCCTTCTTGTTGACTTTTTACTAAGGTCTGAAGGAGTTGTTATTGTGCAGATGAGGAAACCGAGGTCCGGAAAGGCTAATAATTTACTACACTCATATATTGTAGGTAAAGATTTAGGCTCACTTCTTGGAGCATCCATTTATATATATTTGTTTTCATTTGGGAACAACATTCTTGTTCCCATTCATATTTGTTTTGTGCTGGGGGAAGATGGGAGAAGAGAAATGCTGTGTCTTGGTAATGGCAGGTAGTAGTTGAGAACCATCAAAGCCTCTTCAGTTGAAGAATAGAAGCTATATGCAAACTCAGGGGCAAAGCTGATATCCTACTATGTAAGCAAGGCTTGCTCTTTTTTGCTCCTGCCTTCCAGATACACACTTCCTGAAGAGCAAAGCATTATTAACAAAACAAACATAAAAAACCTTCAGGTTTTTGTCCATGTTTAGTCAAGACTACTAGAGTTGACAATGACCTGGAGGTTGGAGCTGAGCTGTGCAGACTGACAGCAAAACTGGAATATGGAAGAAGAGGTGGTTTAGGGACTCCCTGTACTCCTGTGGCAAAGGCAACACAAATGTTGCATTAAGGCTATCGTTCATAGGATTTCAACTCAATCAATGGAAAAGCTACCCAACAATTGTAATTTCTCCATATGATGTCAAGGAACTAACTCAAGTTATTTTAGATCCAACCTACCAAAGAATTCCACTGTTCTGTCATCAATTTACCCTTGAGATAAATTTCTGAGCCTAAATTTCAAGATATCAATACATGAGAGGACTACACATGGCCTGCACAACCCCAGACTTTAAGCTGGATGTGGTAGGTGGACAGGAGTTGGTCTCCTTGGGGAAAGAATAAGCATGCTATATGTATGGGAAGAGCTATATGTAATGAGAAGATGGGGGTATATAAGAGGCTGCTTTGTATCCACCAAAACAGTCCTCTTCTCTCACAACCCATAATAGATTATGACTGGATCCTAACTAATGGAACTGTGGCTGTCAAGCAATTTCCTTTCCAAGCTTGATAAAGAAGAGCACTATGATCTTAGAAGTCATCTGTTAAATAGAAAAGCCATAAGATGGAAAAAGCCATGGTTGCTAAATCACCACCTGAAGAAGTAAGAGCCTCCTTTCTTTTTTAAGATTTTATTTATTTATTTGACACAGAGGGAGAGAGAGAGAGAGAGAGAGAGAGAGAGAGAGAGATTACAAGTAGGCAGAGAGAGAGGAGGAAGCAGACTCCCTGCTGAGCAGGGAGCCCGATGCGGGCCTCAATCCCAGGATGCTGAGATCATGACCTGAGCCGAAGGCAGAGGCTTTAACCCACTGAGCCACCCAGGAGCCTGAGCCTCCTTTCAATTGAAAACTTTTGTTTTGGATTCTCTGTGACTGAAAAATAAACTTCTATAATGTCTGAGCCATTTCTTTATAGTGGCTACATTTACACGTTTTAGGTCAGACAGATATATATTGAGATTAAGCACTCGAGTTTAAAGAAAGTACTATAAAGTAAAAGTGTTCAGAAAGGATACCATCTGTGACACACCTAACTTATTTTACAGAATTCTATTCTCAGCCTCTTCCCCATCCATACACATCAAGTCCTGCCTCACCCAGGATCTATCATAGGAAACTGTTCCTTCAAGCTTTGGGGCATTCCTCACTGATCTTGATGTTCTTGTGCTCCAAGGATACTGCCTTGCTTTGAACATACAGAATGGAAAACGTGATCAAAACTCCCCTAGGACTCACAGCCTGCTCTCCTTAGGAAATCACAGCTAGTTCTCTTGGCAGCTTTGTGTTCAACTGTGTTCTCAGGCCACATGTGTTGGAGAGATCCTGTCCATAGTAAACTTCAGATTAAAAAAACAAATGCGAATTTGTTCTGCATTTTTGTAAGATGCTTCTGTCTTCCAATACTTCCTTAAAGCTGATGCCTCCCAGGAAGGAAATCTGAAAATAATTTACACTTCTACCTAGACTAGAGCTGTCTAACAGAAATAGAAAGTGAGCCACGTATATAACTTGAAATTGTATAGTAATATCTAAAAAGTAAACAGGTAAAATTAATTTTAATAATATACTCAACCCAATGTATCCAAAATGTTATCACTTTTACATGTAATCAAAATAAAATTATTGAGATATTTTACCTTTTCTTCATATTAAGTCTTTGAAATCCTGTATGTTATTTTACCCTTACAGCACATCTCAATTCAGAAAAGCCAATTTCAACTGTTCAGTGGACATATGTGGCTAGTGACTGCCATACTGGATGACACAGGCTTAGACTTCTGCTCTTTCCTCAGGTCCACAGTACATTCCTTGGGACCACTGCACAGGGTTTGAATTTTTTTTTTTTAGTGGAATCTATTTCTCTAAAAGGAATCATTAATTATAATCCATGCTATGAGCTAAAAAAATACAATTTCTTCTAGGGATTTAAACTATTTTTTAGAGATTCCTATGCTCTGCAGTATGGGAATGAAACAACAAAGATGATTTAGTTAGCCCATTGTCACCATTATACTAACAAACTATTTCTTCCTTCAAACTTCCATTTGAATGCACACATTATCTTTCTTTCCTCCTTTCTTCCTTCCTTTTTCTTTTCTTTCTCTTTCCCTTTTTTCCCTTTCTTTCTTTCCTTGTCTTTCTTTCCTCCCTCCCCTTTCCTTCCTTCTTTCCTTCCTTGCTTCCACTTTTTCTTTCTCTTTCTTCCTTCCCTCCTCCCCTTGCTTCCTTCCCCTCTTCTTTCTTCTCTTCCCTCCCTCCCCGTTTCCTTCCTTCCTTTCTCTTTCTCTTTTTTTTTTCCTTTTCTTTTCCCAGGCATGTTTGCTATAACTTCTGCAAGCAAATTGGAAGACTAGCAAAGAACAATTAGACAATGTTTGGTATCAGATATCCTAGCTATGCCCACCTAACTGCAGTCTGGCTTTGGGTCACTTCTCTGAGTGTCTGTTTTCTCAATTCTAAAATGAAATAGTGACACTATTTTGCAAGGATTTTGTGAGGAATGACATGAGTATTCACGATGGGCTCACTACAGTGCCTGGCACAGATCATAAAAGAGCTTATAAGCCATGCTAAGAAGGTTCAATTTTATCTTATAGGCAACAGAGAGACAGTGAAGACTGAAAATGAGACGTGATTTGATCAGATTTTCCATTTCTAAGGCAATTACTGGAAAGAAAACTGAAAATATTTTGTTTTTCTTATAGTCAAGTTTTGTCCCAGAAAGAAGTGTTTGCTTCCACATCTTTTGAATCTTTTCTTTGTGTAAAAAAGAAAAGAATTGTAGCTAAGCTTCAGACTAAATTCCTCCATATACCCAGAGGTTTCTCTGAATGAACAGATTTAACAACCCATTAGGCACTTCTACCTCTTACATTGAGGAATATGAACTTTTCTTAGGACAATGTACACAATAATATGATAGGCATGAATTAAAATATAACTTTATTATTCTTTTTTGAGTTGCTTTATCTCCAATGGGTTTCAATATATCCTTCTGACCCCTTTAATAAAGAAATGATGACCCTAGACCAGATGGTTCTAATGACCTTGCCGTTCAGTCCATGGTCTGAGAAGCAGTGGGGATTACATTAAAGATAACTTTAAAAAATTGGAGTTGATAACTGAAAGATAACAATTAAATGGATTTATCTTCAAAATGATCATGCCAGGAACACTCTAGTTGAAACTTTTATTTGTACTTTAGCAAAAATCATAGCAAATAAGTATGTCTCCTTATTGGGAAAAGCTTATTCTTTTTAAGATCTTAATGTTAGGGAAGTTTACCAGCTCCACTGCCAAATGTTATAAAGAACTCGAGGAATCTGACTCTGGATATACCCTATTCTGTTTGTCTGCTGCAACAAGGGCCATCCCATGCCTGAAGCCAAGGACATACACAATCTACTCACAGGTACAGTATGTATGCAGATCCAGGAGGAATAGAAAATGTGATAATGATAATATATGACTACTGACTAGGTGGAGAGACAGCCCTCATGTAGTAATTTACAGACTAATTAGGTACCTGCTACATAATTACAAATATGAATAAACTATGTATAATATTTGCAACTTCTGTGCTTAAATCAATTAGTTAAATTTAATCAGATCTGGAAAACATCCAAATCTGAAATGTCTGCCCATAGAAAACCAATAAGCCCCAGTTAAAGATGTATGAGGGCCAAGACAGATCACCAAGATTTTAATCATACAAATCAACATGACACAAGTAGAAGAAATTTAAAAGTATAAAGTACTATTTAAACTTGAGGGGTTACTATTAAATAAGTCATTTAATGACAGCACCTTGCAATGAATGCTTTCCTCTGGGAGAAGATTTGAATCATCTGACCTTTTTCATAGTGAACTTTAGCAGAATCTGAGAATTGGCCAGACCTGAGAAGCCAGAGCCCCTCATAAAATTCCACCACATGTCTTATAGCAGTAAGGTTTTCCTCCATTCTTTTCAAAGTCAGGTTAAAATATGAAAGGATATCATGTTTCCATATATGTATGATACCTACTCCTATCTGTGTACGTACATACACATATATGTGTGTACATATATATATATATATATATATATATGTATGTATGTATAGTTAAAGCCTCAGACCCCAAAGTCCTTCAGAAAATGAAAGAACTCACTCTGCTGCAGTTTACCCTTACAAAGTAATCTGTGCTTATTCCAAGAACAGAAACATTCATGTATTAAAAGAAATAGTTTACTGAAAATAATGATTTCACTTGCCAACGTTGTGCACCAGGATGTTTTCTTATAACTAGTGGAAGTTTATGCAATGTCTTAATGTTCTTTTTGAAAATAAGACTTCTGATGGAGTCTTCACGCTGTCTTGACTCCTAAGACTTTTTCACTATGTGAGCAAAATGCATATTCATGCAAATCAATTCGAGGCCCATTTGCCTAAATCCTGAAAGAAATCATTCTGGAACTAAAATAAGTTGTGTTTATTCAAAATGGAAATTAGTAACAAAAGCTTCATATAATGCCTATTGGTAATAATTAACCAATTAAAAATTCTAAACTTCTGTGAATAAGACACTGTACTTAACACTAAAGAATTCATCACAAAATATACACATTTTCCAGTCCATCCTACCTGAAGGATAAACATGAGAAAACAATAGTCATAAACTAGTATCTCCTTGGTTCTGGCCTCTAACATTTTGGGGGAACTTCAAACACCTTTCAAGTTCCCCAGACATTAACAGAACTCCTTAAAGGGTAACTATCAGGTACTTTGTGCAATGAGCATCTGGGCTACACATAATATCTATTTTCCTCACCAGATCTAAGCCACAGAGCTGGGTTCCCTCATCTCCACCTGCCTACTGCTCAGTGTTCTGGAAGGCACCCCCGGATACTGGCACTTAATACTACTAAAACCTGGAACCCTCAATATACTTAAGAGTCTTCAGTAAACAACTCCTTGGTTTTAGCTGCTTTGTTTTTTATTTTTTTTTTAACCAAAATCATCCTAGGTTTCAAGCCTAGAGCTGAAAATCTGTAGTAGTTACAGTGTTTAGAATTATTGCTGCTTTTGATATGAATTCAGTATATTCTACGTCCCCTTTTTCTGAGGATGAGTTCTTTGCAAAGGGGCTTCTTGGTCACTTACGCAAACAGATAGTTGAGGAACTTGCACCATTGGTCTCTAGGCAGGCCTGATTTTAAGGAGAGCATAGTTTTGGCTCCAGCTTGGACCTCCTTAACAATACAATCCAACCTGTCTTCAGAGGCCATACAAACAGTCTAGATGTGACAGGCACATCAACTGACTATTATTCCAATATACTGTGCTAAATGACACAGTGGAGGAATATCTTAAGAGTCGTTTAACTACATTTGGAGATTCCCAATGCATTTCCTAGAAGACAAGATGCACACTTTGAGGCTCAAAGTATGAACATGTTATGCTTTTATTTCATTTTTAGGGATGCCAAATTTTCCCTCCCAATCAATAAATTAGAGAAATGAATGAAATGAGAGCCCCATAACCCCAGGGCTCCAGTTTCTGGAAATGGGTTGTGATGGCCATAGAATGACCTGAGAAACACTGACAAAGTTACTTCAGGACAAACTCTTTGCAGGTGCTGTGGAGACTGTTACCTTAAGCCTTTAGCCGAAACTTTCAGTCTTATCTTGAAGTTTAGGAGTCCTCTGCGGACCACTGTTACACTGAATTGAGACAGATTCTGATGAGATGTGTGGAGATTGGTTAGCAATGTCTCCATGGATGAGGGATGAGGGGATACAACAGGAATGCCAATATTTTCTTGCCCTGTCTTATTTCTGAATAAATTTCAGGCCACGTATTTTCTGTAAGATTCATCAGTCAAATTTTGTCTCTACTCCTAATATTTCCCCCAGATTTGATTCACCAGTTGATTTAAACACTTAACAATGAACCTATAGCCCAAGTGGTTTTATTTGGGAAACTTGGGAATCCTTTAAAGTTTTCTAAATTATAAAAGAAATATACAATTAAAGGAGACAAATGCTTGTATTTTTTTTTAAAGATTTTATTTATTTATTTGACACAGTGAGAGAGAGATCACAAGTAGGCAGAGAGGCAGAGAGAGAGGAGGAAGCAGGCTCCCCGCCGAGCAGAGAGCCCGATATGGGCCTCGATCCCAGGACCCTGAGATCATGACCTGAGCCGAAAGCAGAGGCTTTAACCCACTGAGCCACCCAGGCGCCCAAATGCTTGTATTTTGATGGAGCTTTTATTTCAAACGTAGGCTGGTTAAAAATATAGCATAGTGTAACCCACTGAAACATAGCTAACTTAATTGTGAACATAAAACTATGAATTATTAAATGGACTATTATGGCAATTATAAAGTAAGTCTTCTATATTTTGTTTTCTGGGAGGATTAGATTGAGTTTTAGTTCCACCTATACAGGATTGAGGAGGAAGGTCTGAAGTGTGGCATAAAGTCTCAGTAGAGGCACTAAGACATGGAATCATCTCCAAATCTTAATATGAAACCCTTGTGGAGGAGACTCTTCAGAAGCAAAACTAAGGTACAAAGCATCTCTGAGCCCTCTATACATACCCAAACTGAACATTAGACAGTTTCCATTAGGATTCTGATTCTTGTTTTTTTACTGTCTTAAAATCACATACAAACAGACACACATGCATGCATGCATACACACACACACACACACACACACACACACACACACGCACTGTCATTCACAGAGAGCCTGGCAGGGCAGTGAGAAATATCTGGCCTCTAAAAGGCATTCTGTTAGAAACAGGCAGAGGGAACCCAGCTTAGGAAACAACATATAGAGAAGTCGCTGTGTTAATAAACTCAGTCTACTGGGCGTGTTTCCATTGCCCAGGAGGAGGTCCAGAAAAGGAGACCAATTCCACAAGATGGAAGGCTCACTGGTGTTTTGTTTTGGTTTTTCTCAAGATCATTACTCTCAATGTTGCAAGAGCATGGTTTGAAGTGAGCTGCCCATCCGTTACTCACCTCCTGTCAGCTGTCACCCAGCTCACGGAATGGAAAGAACACTAGGGCACTGGGTCTAAATTGGCCAAGGGGTAGGAAACATGGAATGGTCATAAATGGAAAGTATTCATGCTCAAAACAAGTTTGTAGGGGGAACCATACAGGAATCTGCATGAGGTCACCTAGAAATGTTTACATAAAAAAACAACAAAAATGGAGCAAAAAGGTGCCAAAATGTCCAAGCTCATGAATATTCTCAAATCTGAAGAGGGATTTCAGCAATTAAATGTTTAGCAAGTGTCTGGGAGGCAGAACTGGGAAGTTCTGTAGTCCCAATCAGGAGACAGATATAAAGTACATCCAAACTAAAGATGGAAAAAGTTAAAATTGAAAATGGCGATGGGGGTGTTTTAAACAAAAGACTTTGAAGTTATTCCTAAAAGAATCAAGTCAAAACAATATATAACAACAGCAAAGGATTCCTTTAAACCAGGTAAGTTCCTGTGGCTTTATTGTTGTTTCCTTTATTTTACCCCTAGTATCAAAGGGACAGGTCTTCTGTTTCCTTAACTTTTTCCCAAATCAGAAAGAAACAAATATAGATACTAAAGAAATATACGAGAGATGACATGTGCTTTGGGGCTGTTTTTAGAAACAGGGCAAAGGAACAGAAAACTTCCTCTCAATAATTTACTCTAACAAAACATTATCTTAATATTTGTCATTTTAGTTATTTTAATAAACTGATGTCTTTTTTTAAGTTCTGGCTTGGGATTATTATTATAATAGGTAACATCTGAGTGTTTACTATAATTGTCAAACAAACTGAAGGGGTAGGTACTATTTTAGTCCTATTCCACGAGGAGGGAACTGACGTTAGGCAACTTTCTTGGGATCACATGGTCAGTTAAGAAGTAGCTGGGGCTTGAACCCTGGTCTCTCTCTTACCAAAGCACATGCAATTAACAATGGGTCTAAAAGGTTAGTCAAAGCCAATGCTTCCTAGTTTCATTTGACCCCTATTTGACTCTCCATACCCATTATATACATATATATATACATACATATATGTATATATATTTAATTAATATATGTATATTTTTTTGTTTTGTTTTATTTTGTTATATAATATATATTATATATAGATATTTAATTTATATATATATATATTTAACCTTTTGGAAACACAATGAAAAAAGTTTTTGTTGAAATTGCAAAACAAACCTTGCTCTAGGAGAAAACATTTTAAACCTTCAGGCCATTGGCTGCTAAAAGTGATGCTTATTAATGAGTGATAGGCAGGATACTATGACAGCCAAGAAAATGCCATTCTCTTGCCTAATACACTGTGTGTCTCTTTGACAACATTTGTAACCTTTATTTCAGGGCCTGACACAATGTGGGCTGCCTAGTAGGTGTATAATGCACATTTTGTATTCAGTAGATATTTTTGAACTGAAATAGACATCTTTCATCAAATAGTGGCTCAACAGTCACCTGACCTCCATGAAGCCATCTACATTAGTCCTGTTATTCACATGTGTCTCAAATAATTCTACTCTCTTTTCCATTTGGCCCTTTGTTAGCTCTAACTCATCTCATAAAGCCTAAGGATTATGTGAGATTTGCAAAATTAAAAAGACTCTGGAAGACAGAAATTTCTGTGGTAATATTAAGCACTATTATTATTGTACATATTGACACATCCCTGGTAGTCATACTTAGCAGTTTCTGTGTGTATTTAATATACATTGAGGCCATACTTTGGACCAAACAAAAAACATCTGATTTAACCTCATGGCACTCTTCACAGGTAGATGTAACTCTGCCCTGCTTTTACCAATGAGGAATGTAAGGAGTAGAACAGTCACATATATTGATCCAACACTCACAGTGAGGAACTGACCCACCTAGCACTTCTTTCTGATACAGAAGCCCGTTCTGAACCACCTTTTCTTTAAGTCTCTATATATCAGTTTCCTATTTCTGCTATAACAAATTACCTGAAACTTAGTAGCTTAAAACTTATCTTATAGTTCTGGAAGTCAGAATTTGGAAATGATTCTTACAGATCTAAAATCAAGGCACTGGCATACACCTTGTTCCTTCTGGAGGCTCTAGGGGAGAATTAGTTTCTTCCCTCTTCCATTTTCTAGAGGTCACTCACTTTCCTTGGCTCATGGCCACATCGCCCAGCTTTCTACTTTAGCTGTCATAGCTCCCTGTCTCTGGCCCCCCTGCTTCCCCTCTTACAGTGGCCGTTGTGATTTCTTTGAGCCTATCTAAAAAATCCAGGATAATCTTTCCATCACAAGACTCCTAACTTAACACATCTACAAAGTCCCTTTTGTTATGCAAGATAACATATTTACAGATTTGGGGGATTAGGGTGTCGACATCTTTAGGGGACCATTATTCTGTCTATCACACACTAAAACATGCTTCATATGTTGTCAGGAGGAGCAGAAGGATCATAGTAGCTTACAGATGTGGCTTTGTGTTTCTGTTTCCTTCACTACCATAAAGTAAGCTCTTTGAGAGAAGAGCCCACGTCAGGTCAGCTGGCTGTATGTCCATGATGGAGCCAGCTGTATGTGGGTGCTTCCACTCAAGTGGTGTGAATTCAGGAGGCCACCCTCTGGCCTCTGTCCCTTCAATGCCTAATCCTACTCCATGCAGAAAGAAACTCTCCAACCATTACTGCAGGAAAGGCTTTAACTCCATCATCAGAGATAAAGCTACAAAGGGTAAATAATGTTGGAGACATAATACTGACCTTAAAATTACACAAACTAGCAAAAATATCAAATTGTCACCAGTTCTGATGGTGGAAGAAAAGGGCCCTGGGTAACTGAAGTGGCCAAGAGGAAGAGTAAGGAACAGCAAAGATAAAGGACGTTGAGACAAGAGCACCTAAAGAGAACTTTCTGCCTTTACAATTTTGCCAAGGTCCAGGCCCATTGTCAATAAAACTAGAAATTATTAGTATTGGTCTAGTAATTATTACTACTTTTCAATGATATTTCCAGTTCTCTTTCTTTCTGGCACATGGTAGAGTTCCCAGTTGCTTAAAGTTAGGTGTGGCTAAGTACCTTATTCTAGCCAATGAAACCTACAGGTACTGGGACAGGCAGAGGTACAAAATGAGTGGAAGTGACATGTGTCCCATCCAGGTGGAAGCTCTGAAGAGCCAATGCATGAATTCCACAACGCTGACCACAGTTACTGATAATGTTCCATATTGTGAAGTCTCCACTGGCCTATGTCCCTGAGTGTCAGCATGCGGAGGAGAGCACCCACGTGACCCAGGATGGTCATAAAACACAAGTTTTATGAGATTTGTTACATTGCGGCTAAAATCTCTCTCCTGACTGATACAAAAACACAGCTCTTTTCTGGACATGGTCACCGCTGGACAGGAAAATGGAAAAGTAGTTAGACTTCACTCAAGGCCATAAGGTTTTCTCTAGTTTCCCTTAGAAACACTACATTAAATGAAAATGAGTACTCTCCAGAAAACCTGAAAGTATAATGTAAACAGGCGTACACAAGTGCTTTACAAATTATAAATCACTTTGCAAATACTAGTTATAACAATGTTTATTTCTCACCCACAACTGCAGCCATGATTACATGTTTTCTTACTTTGTGAGTAAGCCCATAATATTTACTCAGTTCCCACCAAAAACAAAAAGTACTTACTTACATTCTATGTAGACAACTCAAAGAGATCAGAGATAACTTACTAATTATGAGTCAAAAAAATATACATGAGGAAGACTAAGGCCACTTGATAGAATATATACAATTTAAAATGAGTGCTTCTCTGTTATCCTTTTTATTATTCATCACCTCCACACATACTACAAGAGAGAAAACTCAGTTCCCCTGTGCCATGCACACAGAAAGTGGAGAACAGCATGGGATTAGCAGTCTCCTTGCAAATGGACAGGGTTGCCACTGGGCAATGCCTACTACCTCCTCCCTTTGCTCCTCTTGGCACCAGGATGGGCAGAGATACACAAACTCTGTAATTGTTTTTTGCATGGCAACCCTTTTATAAGGAATAAACTTGAAACTTAGCAACATACTCCTATGGATTGCCCTTGGGACCAGTCTTTCTGTTCATCCTGTTTAGTAAGTCTCCTCTACAAGGATTTTTTGAGCTTCAGGCACTCTGTGAGCTGCTTCCCATCCAAGAACCCCTTTCCTAGAGGGGACCATGTCCTATACAAGGTATAGCCACACCATACAGTACTGTCAAGCTTACAACAGTGCCCCTCATTAGTTTTACCTCAGGCCATTACATTTATCTTATCATCACTCATTGCTGAGGAGAAATGTTCTCTCCCTGATTTTTCTGACTATTCTCTTCTTTGACAAGGTCAACTTCCACACATACCATCCACGCTCCTCCTTTCTTTTTTACCATAATTTTTATTTTTTTTTATTTTTTAAAAGAATTTATCTATTTTTTTTTTTGATTTTTTTAATTTTATTTTTATTATTTGCCCAAGGGGTACAGGTCTGTGAATCATCAGGCTTACATCTTTCACAGCCCTCACCAAAGCACAAACCCTCCCCAATGTCCATAATCCATCCACCCTATCCCTACCCTCCCACCCCCCAGTAACCCTCAGTTTGTTTTATGAGATTAGAAGTCTCTTATGGTTTGTCTCCTTCCCCATCCCATCTTGTTTCATTATTTTTCCCTCCCTACCCCCCACAACCCCCCACCCTGCCCCTCAAGTTCCTCATATCAGAGAGATCATATGATAATTGTCTTTCTCTGATTGACTTATTTCGCTCAGCATAATACCCTCCAGTTCCATCCATGTCGTTGCGAATGGCAAGATTTCGTTTCTTTTGATAGCTGCATAATATTCCATTGTATATATATACCACATCTTCTTTATCCATTCATCTGTTGATGGACATCTAGGTTCTTTCCATAGTTTGGCTATTGTGGACATTGCTGCTATAAACATTCGGGTGCACGTGCCCCTGAGGATCACTACCTTTGTGTCTTTAGGATAAATACCCAGTAGTGCGATTGCTGGGTCGTAGGGTAGCTCCATTTTCAACNCGCTCCTCCTTTCTTGATCCAAGTCACTCTCCTTACTTTACATTTCTCTGGCTCTTTCTTGAGATGGCTTTATTTCCCACTGCTTCATTCTGTCAAGTGCCCCACTATTCACACACAAAGTAAATGTTCACATTGACAAATCAACTGCATTTCTATGAGTAGCTCCAGTCATCAGGAAAGAAATCATACAGAAATGCCACATTCTTTTCTTGAGATGCACTCATGATCCTTGGAAATATTTTATGTACTTATACCCTTCTTTGTTCCCAAAAGGATTCAGGGCAGCATCTTCAAAAATAAAACCCATGCCTTCTTTGGAATCCAGGAGACTCTATGTTGCCGGTATTTGTGGGGAAAAAAGTGGCAATCCTTATATTAGTAAGGCACCCTCCTATTTTTATATTAAGAGAACAATGAATATTTGACTTGAAAATGTTACTGAGACTTTGTGTAGTAGGTAAACTTGTCATAGAAAAATGATCTGTATCTCAATTTACACTATATTTTTGAGAATTCTCACATGCAAACCCTTTCTAAGCGAGACAAAAAATTTAAAAAAGGCAATATTCTAGAGAGACTCTGATAGGAGGGAGAGTTAGGGAACTGCCACAGAAAGAGCTTCTTGTCTAGGATTGTCTGGGGTCCTGGATCATCAAGACTGTCTGAACTCTGGTTGTTTGCTCGGCTAATATAGCTTAGAGAGATTTGTTGAGATGTCCACTGCTCCACATTGGATATAATCATGTCCCCTAGCTGGACTATTCATGTTCAGTGAGGCCAGGAACTCAGGCATGTGACTTCAACTGTTTAATCAATAGAAAGCAATGAATAGTGCTAAGAGTTAGAGATCACTGTGATGAGTTTTGCTTGCTCCTTTGGAAGACATAAGCCAACATGTTCAACAAAACACAACTAACCGACTTTCTCTTAGGTTTAGAACATGGATATGTCATTTCCACAGCTCACTCAATCATCCCTTAAACTGAATATAATGTTTGATTTTGCAAGGTCATTTTGTCACCATGAATTCTTCCTAAACTCTTAAGTAGAAACAATATAATCGGGGAACATGATCAGTCCACTCCTTCAAGGAAACAGTTTTCAGAGCAGAACTAGCAAGACCCTTGTCATCACTGTAAGGAGAGAGAGATTTTACTATTGCCTCTTTTCTCTTTCCCACATTTAATCACTGACTAGAGGTAAAATAAGTCCTTCTCAGGGTGGGGCTAGAAGACTTGGCTAAAGACTTTTTTCCTTACAACTTGTCTTTCATTTACTTTCTATAGTTCTGCAGCCAGCTCAGAGGGCTCCAGGCCCTTGAGACTGAAGCACAAGATCTTGACATGCTACAAATAAAGTCAAATGCAGTGAGTAATCTCAGCTCAGCACAGCTGAGAGGGCACAGGTCAGGCCTGGAAGTCATTAGATGAAAAAATCAGACGAAAAATTAAGATGAAAATATTGGCAGCTGGTATAAACATCAAAAACCCAGCAATTTGTTCCTTTAGTCTTCCATGCCTTTCTAGACCATTAGCTCTCACCCTGCATTCAACACGGCAAGAGGATCCTCCTCTATGCACAAATCATACAGAATCTTGTGTACCTATTAGAGTGTATAGTACATCATTCAACCTGACCCACCTTCTCCTTAGGGCATGAGCTGATTCCTCACAAGCTCTAGTGATGCCCTCCCCTCGTCTAAGTGAGACATAGTCCAAGGAATCAGACCCACTGACACACCTCAAAAAAATCTCAGGAAAGGATTGGATACTTATAACATATAAATGCAATACAACACAATATCAAACAATAGAAGTATTTATCATCTCTTTGTGTACATAACCATCCAGACAGAGGATATTTCAGTGAAAAAAGATAAGGGAGGTTGCTTAAGCTGTCTTAAAAGTCAGTGAAGGTTGAGTAAGGATAAAGGGAGGTTTCCCTATTAGGACATGGAGGGAAAAAGGGAAATTCCCTAAATAAGAAAAAAATTGGAACAAGGCCACGCAAGGAGGAGACAGCCCTAAAAAGACTGGCCAATATGAGCTGACACTGGAGTACAGACTGAAAGAAAATGCCAAACTCTCTTTCCCAGAGGTCAGCTGGTGCCTGAGGCCTAGCACTGGGGTTATTAGGCCATGACTGGAGCCTCCCTGGCTCAGTTTCTCTCCCCATGGGTCTCTTGCTACTCAAGAAGCCAAGAGCTGCTAAATCCAACCGAACAAGATAAATTACGTAATCTTTCCCTCTGGGGATTTTATGATCAGGGGAGATGTGTAGAGAGACCTCAGGAGGCCCACCCTCAATTTAGACATTAGACTAATATTCTCCCTCTCATAATTTCATACATTATCTCCTAGATAGAATTCACCTGACTTTAAGTGACAAAAGAGAGATGGCCTGAAAAATACTCAGACATGCTCTAGTTAAACAACAGTTAAAGGTTTCAGCCTAAACCACCCTTTTCAAATGAAGACCTTAGTGTAGCTGAAAGAGAATGATTCTACTCTAACAAATCTAAAGATATTGACCATAGTTGGAAAAACAGAACTGTTTCTTCTCAGTGAAATTGTTTTATCCCTCTCTCAATGTTTATAACAGTAGGATCTTTAAAAGGCTAACCTATAAAATATTATCCCAGAGCTGAACACAAAAAGTCAGTCATCAAAATTCAAATGGAAATACAAGTCCCTGAATTATTATAGCAAAAAAAGATACAACTAGCTTTAAAAAAAGATGTAACTAGCTTTTGCTGATGGTATCCAGCACTGAAAAGTCACTCAGCTAATATACAATATGAGTGGGATGCTGACTACAAGCATGTAGGAACTGATTGTGTGGGGCTATAATTTTGCATTCAGTGATCTTACTTGGCAGTGTAAAATTGGCCACATTCAGAGTATTTACACCAAGGAAATTGGCAAAACCCACAAATCATGATTCTTCCACCCACCACACCCCACTGCCAGCCAGTTGTTAAACATTTACCAATATGCCATGGCACAGACTTCTACTTCAATCATAACTAAGTGTGATTTTTAAAAACCAATCACATGTATCTGCTGTATGTCATTATACCAACCCATAGGTTCATCAAGAAGATAGGTCCTAGAAATAATATTTCAGTTCAGAGATGGGCATGGAGATAAGCAAGATTCTCTCATGGATGACCCAGGGGTATCTCTCAGTTTACTGAGAACAGTTAGCCTGCGCTCCCCAGTTAGCAAGAGGGAGAGTATGCAAAACTTAACTTTTCATAGACCTGAGGGCCCTGAGATCTCTAGGTGATGGGCAGCTGGCACGTCCAAACTCCCCTTTAAACAGCTGATATCTAAGGTCAGGCTGCAAGAAGCCAGAGCCCAAAATCCCTTCAAGTCTGCTCTCAAGTTTACCATATAAAAAAGAGAGCAACAACAGAACAAGCCCAAATCCTCAGTTTGTCCAGCTCTGCTCCAGTCCAAGCATCTCTTTTTTGTAGGAACCCAAGGCAACAGGGACCCATGCATGCATTGGCCCTTCTGCCAGCCTGTGTCAAATAATGGTGTTCACCCAGCGTGTGCATAACGATGGGGAAACAGACACAAGGGTCCTACAACATTATCATTCACCCACTGAATCTGCACAGTCACTGTGGATAACACCTACCTGCCTACTTACAAAGAAACCTATTTGCAAAGAAACCACCTATAGATAGAGCCTCCTTTTAGATTTAAATTAATTTCATCATCCGTTTTACTCCCCAACCTGGCAGTACTTAACAAATTGTAAACCAAATTGTTTCTCTACTGAGAGAGTAAGGGAACATTCTTTCTTTTTTTTTTCTTAAGATTTTATTTATTTGACAAAGAGAGACACAGTGAGAGATACACAGCGAGAGAGAGAGAGAGAGAGAGAGAGAGAGAGAGAGAGAGAGAGAGCGCACACGAACAAGCAGGGGGAGTGGGAGAAGAAGGCTTCTTGCTGAGCAGGGAGCCCCGATGCTGGGCTTAATCCCAGGACCCTGGGGGATCAGGACCTGAGTGGAAGGCCAGACACACAAGGACTGAGTCACCCAGGCACCCCATAAGGGAACATTCTTATATGATAGTCTTCAATGAGCAAAAAGAAACAAACTTAGTATAGGGCCCTTTTTTGTTGTTGTTATTGTTTTTAAAAAAGGATATTGCCTGCACACAATATAAATGGGCAGAGAGAAAACTACATTTTCCATCTGTGCAAAATAAGCATAATGAAGAATCTCTTTTTAAGGGAAGACCAAAGTAATCTACGCGTTTGGTGTTACCAACAGATAGCCTTCGTTTTCCTGCAAGCAGTGCAATCCCACCACACACACACACACCACAAATTCACATGCAAAATGAAGGATTAAAAAAAATGATGCAGATCTGAATTATCACATCACTTTTTATGCATGTAAAAGCCTATAATCTAAAAGGGAAATAAAGAGAAAAATACAGAAACATATTCATAAGCACTTGGAGTTCAGCCATGAAATGTGACTGACATTAGATAAAGAGTGGTCAAGCTCTTGATGCAAAAGCCCAGCTGTAACCAGATGTGAATCAAAACATCTCCATGGAGATGAGCAGGCAGATGCCCAGTGGTACTTTCATGTCTACATTTAGAGAGTGAGAATGTCAATGGTTTACTGATTCCAACTCTCTGGGGCTAAACTAAGAATTTTATCTAACATGGAACTCTTATGCGATCTCTAAACAGTGCAGCTGACTTTCTTGTTGGGCTGACCTCAAAGGATGGTTTCATTTCTCCATAGCAGACAATTCAATTCCCTGGCCTTTACCTCACTGTGAAGCTTCCTTCAAGATACTCATAAAGTGAGAAATATAACTCTAAACCAACCTAAAAGCTAGTTTGCTATGTCCAGTGTTTCAACGTGGACCGTCGCTTGACCTGCTGATTTTATGTTGTAGTAACTAATGCTACTTTCTTCATTCACAAGTATTCAACTAGGAGTGAGATTATTGCTATTTGATCTTTTAAATTTATTTTATTATTTATGGGAAAGTAAATGCAACCAGAAACATTGGCACTGACACTTAAGACTAAATAGAACCAGATAACAGGCAAGAAAAATGTTCCCAGAAATCCTAAAACAAAATCTCCAAACTCCAACTTGTCATATCTGGCTCTTGAATGTCCTCTGATTTAAGTTATACCATCAAGATCATGCTGGTGAGAAAAGGAACATGGGAATTGTTATTTTAATGCTAACCTGGCTAAAGCCACAAGATCATTCACATGAAATGAAGCCAACCTCTGTTTTCTCTTCCATTGTTCATTTGCAAGCCATGAGTTCCATTTGTGAAAGACACTTCAGAAATATTTAAGAGTTTGAAAAGGGGTATGTTAAGGTAGGCATTCTCATGTAACGCACATGAAACTATAAAATGGTACAAATTTTTTGGGAGGCGATTTGGTAATATGAAACAAAAGCTTTAAAAATGTTCATTTCTTTGTCCCAGTGTTCTTCTACTAGAAATTTTTCCTAAAGAAATAGTTATGATAGCAAACAAACAAAACAAATATCTTAAATGCCTAAGTATAAGGTAACGATTAAATAAAAACATCACAGTATAAAGCAATATAGTGTTATTTTTAAAATGGTAGAATTTTTTTTTTCAGAATCCTTAAAGTTATGGAGATATATTATGTCAAGTGAAAAAAAATCAGATACAATATTGCATATACATTATATCCTCAATGTATAAATAGGCACACAAATAAACAGATTTAGTACACAGAACACTGGGAAGAAAGATGCCTGAGTATTTAAAGTGGTTATTTTAGGATGAAAGAGAATAATAATGATATCATTCATTCATTATTCTTTATACTTCTTTATACTTTGCAGAGGTTTATATTGAGCATGGATAACTCAATTTTTTCCAGATATGCATTTCTAATTGCAAAAGTGATAGAGAAATATTATGCAACTGTAATTATATAAACTTCAAGAATTATAGAAATGTATGGCATAAAAGAAGGAAGCCCTTTCCCTACTAATTCCCCAGTGTCATATAGTTGAAATAATACAGTATGTAGTCTTTTCAGATTAGCTTCTTTCACATACTAATATGCATTTAAGATCCTCAACATCTTTTGTGGCTTGATGGAATGTACCATGTACAGCTGAGAAACTATATTCTGCTGTTGTTAGGTAGAACATGTGTACATGTCTCAGATCCAATTGGTCTGCAGTGTTGTTCAAGTCCTCAATTTCCTCATTCATCATCTGTTGTTCTTTTTTTTTAAATTTACTTATGAGACAGAGTGAGCACAATCATGGGGGAAGGGGCAGAGAGAGAAGGAGAGAGAGTCTTAAGCAGACTCCACACTGAGTTTGCTTCATATATTAGGAGCTCTGGGATTTACTGAATAAACATTTATAATTCATCTTGTACTTTGCTTTAAATATTTAATTTTTTAGAAAAACTTTGACTAGCAAATAATAACATTCACCAATGTTAAGTGTTTAAGAATATATAAATTCATGAATTTATAAGAAAATTTATTAATTTTAAATGTACAATTTGATAAGTTTCCCTCAATCTCTGGTTAACTTTTTATTTTTTTAGTGGTATCTTGTTATTTTTTTTAATTTTAAAATATTTTTATTGAGTATTAAAATAATACCACTATAAATTTTATTTTTTTAATTCAATTAGCCAACATCTAGCACATTGTTAATTTTTGACGTAGTGTTCAATGATTCATTAGTTGCATATAACACCCAGTGCTCATCACATCATGTGCCCTCCATTTTAACGCCCATCACCTTGTTACCCCATCTCCCCACCCACCTCCCTTTCCACACCCCTTGGTTTGTTTCCAGGAGTCAAGAGTCTCTCATGGTTTGTCTGCCTCTCTGATTTCTTCCCAGTTTTCCCTTCCTTCCCCTATGATCCTCTGTGCTATTTCTTATATTCCACATATGAGTGAAACGATATGATAATTGTCTTTCTCTGACTGACTTATTTTAGTTAGCTTAATACCCTCCAGTTCCAACCATGTCAATGCAAGTGGTAGGTATTCATCCTGATGGTTGAGTAATATTCCATCGTATATATGGACCACATCTTCTTTATCCATTCATCTGTCAAAGGACATCTTGGCGCTCTTCCACAGTGTGGCTATCGTGGACATTGCTGCTATGAACACTGGGGTGCATGTGCCTCTTCTTTTCACTACATCTGCATCTTTGGGGTAAATACCCAGTAGTGCAATTTCTGGGTCACAGGGGGCTCTATTTTTAACTTCCTGAGGAACATCCATACAATTTTCCAGAGTGGCTGTACCAGCTTGCATTGCCACCAACAGTTGTAATAGGCTTCCCCTTTCTCCACATCCTCACCAATACTTGTTGTTCCCTGTCTTGTTAATTTTAGCCATTCTAACTGGTATAAGGTGATATCTCATTGTGGTTTTGTTTTGTATTTCCCTGATGGCAAGGGATGTGGAGCATTTTTTCATGTGTCTATTAGCAATTTGGATGCCTTCTTTGGAGAAGTGTCTGTTCATGTCTCCTACACATTTCTTGATTGGATTACTTGTTTTTTGGGTGTTGAGTATGATAAGTTCTTTATAGATCTTGGATATTAATGGTATCTTTTAAAGAGTGAAAGTTTTTGCTTTTGACAAAGTGCAATTCATGAATTTTTCTTTTATAATCTCTATCTCTAAGAACTCTTTTCTTCTATAAGAGTTATTTATTTATTTATTTATTTATTTATTTATTTATTTATTTACTTTAGAGAGAGAGCACATGAGCAGGGGCAGAGGCAGAAGGAGAGGGAGAAAATCTCAAGAAGGCTCCCCACTGAGTACAGACCCTGACGTGGGACTCAATGCAGGGCTCGGTCTCATAACCTGAGATCATGACCCTGATATCATTACCTGAGCCAACATCAAGAGTTGGATGCTTACCCAACTGAGCCACCCAAGGCACCCCCTAAGAACTCTTTTCATGAGTTCACAAAGATTTTCTCTCCAGTTTTACTCTAGAAGTTTTGTGATTTTAAGTTTTAAATTTAGATTAATTATCCTTTTTAACTTAATTTTTGAGCGTGGTATGAGGTAAGGGTTACAGCTGATACTTTCACATATGTCTATCTGATGTTTTCAGTACCATTTTCTAAAGGCTTATTCTTTATCCACTGAATTGTCCTGGCACCTCTGTTAAATATCAGTTGGTCATATATACTTGGGCTTATTTCTAGACCTTTTTTCTGTTCCACTGATCTCTATGTTCATCCTGATGAACTTAACTTAAATATGAACTTAACTTTATAGCAAGCCTTGATATCAGTTAAAAAAGTCCTCTTTACTCTTTCCTTCTTTTGGAAAATTGTTTAGGATATACTAGTTTCTGTGTGTTTCCAAAAATTTTTAGGATTGGAATATCAATATCTACATAAAAAATATGTTGGAATTTTTATTGAGATTGTATTGTCTCTACAGGTCAATTTGAGGAGGTTAACATCTTGACGATGTTGAGCCTTCTAATTTATAATCACGGTAACTCTCTCCATTTATTTAGAGTTTAATTTCTCTTAGCAATGTGTTATGTTTTTCAGTGTATCAACCCAGCAGCAACTTAAAACAAAATCTTAGTTTAAAGCAATGTTTCTCAAATGTTAACATACACCAAAGTCAACTGACTGGGTTGTTAAAAACATATTCCTGAGCCCCAACCTGAGTGTCTGATTCATTTGGTCTGACAAGGGGTGCAAAACTGGCATGTCTGACAAGTTTTTAGGTGATGTGGATACAGTAGTTTCAGAAGCAATATTTCAAGAACCACTAGCTTAAGGGTTTGTTTGTTTGTTTGTCTTTGGTTTTGGTTTTTGGCCACACACATAGTACAAATTAGATCTTCCAATCCATCTGAGTTTTTGTAGTTATGGACTCTTAAGGAAAACTAATTTTTTTCCCCTCAATTTACTATTCCCAATGGGTGAGTGGTGAATTTTTGCCAATTCGCTTTTATGTTGTCTCACCATTTGAAGTATCATGTTAATGGAAGACTGTCTTCTATAAGACCTCCATATTATAGCAGTTCCAGGCTTGTTCTCTTTTCTCCTGCATTTTCAGAGACTAAAAAATGAAGTGGTTTTACAGGTTCACTGGAGTGAAAACCAGCTTCAATGAGCCATCTTTCTGGATTGCCATTTTCACTTCGTTTTCACTGTCTGGGAATTTCATACTGTGTTGGTTCATTGCCTAATTTTGATAAAAAAAAATCTTTATTTTATTCAGCGTAGTTAGTTTCCAATGAAAGGATCAGACAAGGTATCTAGTCAGTCAAACTGTTAGAGACAGACATCTTTAATTCTTAAATTTCATGGCAATATAGTTTTCAACTTTTTAATACAGGCTTTTTTCTCTTCTGGTAAATTTTATTTCCCTGTCATCCATTTTCCCTTATTTCTTTCTCACTCCCACACCCTTTAAAAATTCTAAATTCTGTGATTTCCTTTTGATTGTTAACCTTTAAAAATTCTAAATTCTGTGATTTCCTTTTGATTGTTAATCATATACGAATGAGGTGAATCCTGACTGGACCATTTATTTTTCATGTTTATGTAGACATGTGGCCATGGTTCTGTTTCCAGGGGGAAAAAAATGATTTCTTCTTATGGCACATGGTATGTGAATGACTGAATATTTTTAGCCTCTAATTCTGAGTAAACTGAGAGCTATCCTGCAGGATTACTCACAGTGTAGTGTAGCAAATTCTTCTTCTCTACTGCCTCATTTATAAACTGCTCTGACAAGTGTGCCTTCCCTGTATAATTATTAGTTTTGTCATACTGCCTTATTTTTTTTATATTTTCCATGAAATAAAATCCAGAGAAGTCCCTGTTACCATCTTGTGCACTTCATTCACACTGTGGCAAACGAAGGCCTGTTGTTTTTCTTCTCATGCTGTGCCATAGGAAGTAGAACTGTGCTCTGCCCGCTTCTTCTGTAAAGTCTGCAGTGCAAGCAGGCCCCACAACTCCCCATGTCCCTATGTTAAAAATTTAAGGCAGCTTTTCATTCTATTTGTTGTTCTGAGTTTTAAAAGTCTTAGTTTAATCAGGTAGATTCAGCATGCCTGGTTTTTGTTCCCCTGTTGCTTTGGGGTGATTTCTGGGAGGATGGGGAAATGTCCAGTGCTGTCCTGTCATTTTAAAACCATTCTGAGTAGCTTTTCAAAAATTCTGTAGCCACTTGTATTTCTTCTTTTGTTAATTTTATGTTCACAACCTTGCATCTTTTTTTTTTCCCCTTTTAACATCTTTTGTTTTTTCCTTTTAGGTATGTTCCTATTTACCAAAATGTCCCATTTGTAAAAAAAAAAAGAAAAGAAAAGAAAGAAAGAAAGAAAGAAAATTAAGAAAACATTTTCCCTAAAAAGAGTGCAGTAACCAAGATGTAAGTAGCCAAGTCAGAGTCAGCAGGAAGATGCAGCCTTTAGTTCAATGGAATGGTCTTTGAAATGTTCCCATCGAGTCCCTGGTCCACGAAGTCTTCTTGGTGAGAGTTCATGAGGCTCATTCTTGGGCCTAGTTAATCATCGTGTTATTTTAGGTGCCATTTAAGAAAGATAAAGAGAGAATGAGGGATGAGAAGGGTAAGCTTCCCTGAGTGACCTTGAAAATTCTTCTATAACATCTGTTTTCTTCTCTTTTCTTTGTTATCTTCCTACCATCAACACAACTGGCAAGGGCCACTTGCTTTGTCATAGAATTCGAAGAAAATGATTAATTTGCAATGATCTGAAGCTTAGATACACTCAGGGTTAGAGTTTACCTCCTTCTTACCTTGCTATTCAGCATCTAGAAAAGGCAAAGTGAGACAAATCAAAACAAAAATCTGTCCCTGATCCACATTTGCAAGGGTATCAATGAGCTGATGTACAAGTGAAATGATGTCACTTTTCTCCTTCCACTTGTATAACTTCTAGGTCATTTGGGCAAAAATTAAATAAATCTAATCACTGACTGCAAACAGGAAGTTAGACATATTAAAATTTGCCTTGTAACTCTACATATGTGCATTCTCCAAGCAGATGGAGTTGGACGCCACTTCCTCTTGATAAGTATAAATTGGGGAGAAGACATTTATGTATTTAATGTAATAGTAATGTAAATAATTTATACAGATATATAAATAACTTTAGTATTTAATTTTTTATTTTAAAATTTAAAATTTAAATTGTGAACTATCCCAAACTATTGACTACAGTAGGACAGGACCAGCTACGAGACCATTATTTCTCACTCCTGAATGCCATCAATTACTAAAGTATTTATGCTCAAACAGAAAAGCACAATGTTGTAATTTTATAATTTCAAGATCTTGAAAACAGATGGGAAACAGTATTTTCAATCATCTCCAGACAGTGGGAAGGGACTGAGAAAAAGAAGAACAGGACAGAGTGAGAATTCTCAAAAGCTCTTAACAAATCATAGATGGACTAATCACATCACTTCCCTACTCGAATGTTCTGCATATAAGCGCCTTGTTTACATGTAATTAACACATATTAAAAGACATTCTATAACCTAAACTACTACAATTTGCTTGCCTGACAAATATGACCAGACATTAATTGATTTTGAAGTCACTAGATTTTCCTCTTATCATTTCAAAATCAGTTTGGCAAAAATTAGGAAAATATAATGAAAAGCAGAAGAAGATCCTTCCAAAACTACATAAAAATGCACTTGGAAGTTAGCTTGGGTGATTCAAGATAAAAGGCCTCACAAAAATTAGCCTTGTATTATGGAAAACACTTGGAAAATATTTTTGAAATTCTGGTGACACCCCGTTCTTCATGAAGAAAATTAATCATAGGAGTGATGGAGTGGAAAACACAAGGGAATTTTCAATGAAATGTTTTCTTTCTTATTCACTGATGCAATATTTGAAATGGGAGCACAGGGCATATTTCTAACCAAAGTAGTTGTCAGCAAGCACAACTCTCTTCAGCAAGTCACCTGTGGTCTTATGAACAAATAATTTTGGACATCAAATTAAGATAGAAGAACTCAGTATCTGTTCTCAATGGAATGAGGGTCTTTGTAACTGATTAAATAATTAATCGGTCTTTTTCATGTCCTTTCTTCTCCATTCAAAGCAGTCTAATGAGAATGAAACACTGCTTAGGAACGGTTAGGACACTGCCAGTGTTTATGAATCACTAATTATCTCTGTCACCTCAGTAGGAAGATCTGTGTCCACTTAACAAATGGTAGGACTGGTCTTGGTCACTGAAGTAAATCAGCAAAGAATGAACTCTGTTGTTCTCTAGACAGGGCTTGATGTGCTCTTCTTCTTTTCCAACAAACACACTTATTTCCAGGAAAGAGGTAAGAGCCTTTGCTGGAGTCACACAGAGTCCAGATCAGAGCTTGGACCAGAGCCCACAGCACCTCCCCGCCGACCTAGAGGCTACCTCCTGGCTATATTACTTGACTTGTTCTTAAGCTCTCTGCTCTTTAACTTGGTAGCCTGGAAAAACTCTTCGGGTTATCCCAACTGGAAAAAGCAACCCACTGCTGTATGATAGGATTTTGGTCAAGCAGAGCTAAAGGATGAACATGACACTGACTTCTATCCAAAGATAATGATTGTTAGTGGTGTCCCATGCATTCCCACTCTCTGGCCCAGGCATTTTACACAAGGTTCCCCTTGATCTGTAGGGCTTACGGGATAGTTAACCTTTATGGGACAGAGCTCAAGAACTAGACATCCTGGTTCAAGGGGCTGTCCACAGGGAGAAAAGTCATGCAGCAATAGTGAAACAATCCTTGGACACAGAAGCTTGTGATTAAGCATGCTTAGGCAAATATTATTTACAAATTGAGCAACATTCCTACTGGTCAACCTATTGATGACTAATACACCCAAATCCATGTGAGAGCTTCAAAATCATTCATCAAAGTAACAGAAAGGGATTTCTTATTCCTTCTCATTAGTTGTTCCTCTAACCCTTTCTCTGATGTTCACCAATACATGGCAAATCATTTCAATTTGTGGAAAGTTAGGCATAAAGAGACACGTAAGTGAATATTCAGATTGACTATTTCAGCTATGGAAGTGAGTTAGAACCAAGGTGTGTAATTCCAAAACAAAAACTGTCTTTAGTCTCTCAGCCCAATTTTTTCATTTGTGCCAGTAAAACACAACCTTCAGAAAACAGAAGGAAAAAAAACAGCAGTCACCAGTCCCTGAGACTTATATCCTCCTTTTTATACACAGTCATCTCTCCCCCTTTTTTTTGCACTGTGTCCACCTTCTTTCTTCCATTTCCCCCCTCTTCCTCATCCACTCTCTTATTCATTTATTTGCTTATTCCTTGAAAAAATAGTTACTGAGTCCCAAATGATAATTTAGGAGTTTGGAGTTCATCAGTGATCAAAGTATATAGAAATCCTTGCCTTGGTCAAGTCTGCACTCTCCTTTTCCCTGAATGTTAATTCTCAGTGCTGGAATATTTCTGGGACTTCTAGAAGCCTCTGTTCTAAGCCTCTGTTGCTTTGGTTCACAAATGCTGTCCTTCTTCCACAGCACCTGTCCTTTGTCTATATGGAGGTGAGGGACATGCCTGGGGCAAAAGGTGACCTACACACAAACACTGCAGAACAGGGGGACAGTAGTAACAAATTCTTGATCCCGTGAAAGGACAGCACAACCAAACCAAATCTAACTGCAGTAATACAGCCCTTCCCATCCTTCTAGAAGAAGCTGGAGGTTATTGGTATGATTCAACTTGGCATGAAGATAACAGGGTAGGATTTGAAGCCACACAAAACTGAGGACGCATTTTAGTTCTGTGGCCCCAGGGTAGGTCAAAAACCCCCTTAGGACTCAGTTTCCTCTTACTTTTTGTTGTTGTTATTGCTGTCTTTCTTTTAATGGCAAGATAGCACACTCTTTTTTTTATCATGTTATGTTAGTCACCATAAGTACATCATCAGTTTTTAATGTAGTGTTCCATGATTCATTTTTTATAACACCCAGTGCTCCATGCAATACATGCCCTCCTTACGTGAATTTAACATCATTTGCCTTGTGGGTTCTATCATTATTTTATTCATTCATTCATTCATTCATTCATTCATTCATTCAATGAGTATATGTTAAGCACCAACTATATACCAGACCTTGTTGTAAATACTGGGGCTATAACCATAAAGAGACAAAATTCTTCCCCTCAAGGAGCTTACATAAAGAGAATATTGTCTATTACTATCGAAGTCTTGGATGTGCCTTCTTTCTATTACAACAACGAAGCAAGGAGCTATTGTAAAATATTCTTAAGGTAGCATTAGAAATTAGCATGGAAATTTTAAACAAACAAACAAACAAAACACAACAGAGAAACCTAAGACTGATTTGCCTGCAAGGCCTCCTGCCTGCAGGAGATAAGCTATAGCTTTGGCCCAGTTGGGAGACCATTACAACCCCAGGGAATCAGCTACTGAGAAGACAGAGAGGGATTAGTTTTAAGTGTGACTTAATCTTTAAGGAAAATGTAACTGACTCTGAAAAGGGCAAGAGAAGCCCTTCAGGGAATGGGAAGGTCTAGACACTGGCTGTTAACCAAATCCCCTCTAATTTGCTCTCTGTGGTCCAAGGCATCAGGAGGAGGGGCCTACACAGCATTACAGAGGCATCCTGCTTCAGGGAACAAAAAGTCTGCAGCTGCCAGCAGAGAGCACCACAGACACTGAAATGGCAAGGATTGTACCTCCTGCAGGAACAGAAGTGAGGCCGGTGGTGAAGGGTTAGACCTATGTGGACTCTCTCAGACCCTGTGTTGGGTCCTAGAAACAGAAGGAAAGTTGCAAGGACAGCTCAGCACTGCCTTTAGTCTCTGGACTCAAACTGACCTTACAAACTCCCCAGAGATCTAGGCCAGGAAAAAATCTGTCTCTCCAGCCAGTCTGAATGTCTTTTAGATCACAAGTTATCCAAGACTGTCAGGGAAACCCTGCAACTACACGCTATCTGCGATGAGGCTTCAGAGACGTTGCACTATGCCATGTCCCACTCTGGTAAGCTAGAGGCCACAGAGGAACCCCAGGCCCCTAGTTCCTGGCCCTCAGTCTTCAGGAGCTTCCAAACCAGAGACTTCATCCCAAACTCAGCTCTCTCCACCCCTTCCCAAATCAGCACTGAAACGCCCCTTGTGCAACAGGAAGTCCTCAGGGAGGGAAAGAGCTAGGCTGGGACAGTGCCACCTTCAGGGAGTGCTGCCTCACTGGCTTTGGGGACACAGAGGCAGCTTCCCATGGAATGCGGACACTGTGTGGTTTCCTAACTTTCAGCTGCTCTGAACAAACGAGTTCCCAGCTCTCAGGGAATCGAAACTACACAGTTTCACTCTGTCCTGTTGTGTTGTCAGCTGGCTTTCAGCATTCCCCTGTCCCCACAAAAACCTCAATACAGATCCCTTGCATGGACATTGTACAATAGGAGCTTTCTTTCCTGTTTTGGCACCTGCAACCCTGGGTTAACAAGTGCCATGAAGCAGAGAAAGCATTTACCAAAGAGCGCGTGCCACAGTGGAACCGAGGTAGGTAGGAGTAATACCCATGCTTGCAGAGAAGGGAGTGGGGTTAATCTTGGGGACGATATTCCTGCTGCTACCCCGAGTGCTCTGAAGGCCTACTGCAGGTACAATGTGCCAGGCATTAAGCTCAACACCCCATCTTTGCCCTTTACATGTCTGGAGCTTCCGGGGGAAAGAGACCACAGAACCAAATGTACCAGCCAAGGTTTCTGCTTACAAGCCACAAAATCTATCTTTTAATAAGAAGGCTAGCCCTGGAACCAGGCTCTAAGGTCTCCATTCTGTCTTTCCCAGTTACCAGCTGTAGGGCCTGTGTGGCAATTCCTTAACCACCCTATGCTTTAGACTCTCATTTGGCAATAAGGTCTATAGTAGTACATATCACTAGTAAGGAGTACAATACTGAATATATGTGGACTGATCAGTGCCTTATATGATCAGCGCCTGACTCATATTAAACATTCAGGAGATATTAGCGATCATCATCGGTTTATGTGCAATTAAAAGGCGATGGAAGCAGATTTAGAAAATGGGTAGTCATCAGGAGAGACTGAGAAGCACGATTCATACCAGCGTTGATGCTGTAAGAGCAGCCTGACTAGAACACCACCCCCGGCGCTCCTGCCACCCCAGCTGGTCACTTCCACAGCACTACTGAACATTAATGTCATGAAACCAACTATAAATTCATTTTTTCCCACTGCTCTGAATTCAAAGTCCTATATGGAAGCAAATAATTGCCACAGCCCAATTTACCTGAGACCTCTGTGTCAGGGCTGGGCAGAAACTGCAGGGTCAATCTCTGTTCTCTGCACTGGGTGGTTGTGCTCCTTCACCTACAAAGACTCACACGATGGTGGATTCCTCCGTAATAGAAAGGGCAACATCAACCAAAAGGAAGGAAGGGAGGAGGAGAGGGAAGGAAGGAAAAGAGACAAATGTCCTTACAAAATGACAGTTCTGTAGCAAAGGTATGAAGCTAGGGCCGCAGTAGTCACTACGTTTTCCTGGAAGAGTCTGGAGCTCCCTCCTAAGCCTGGTCCTCCTTCTGAGTCCTCCTAGTTTTGTGAATAGCTTCTTCATGCATTCGGCTACATAAGCTAGAATCCCAGGTATCATCCTTGACACCTTCCCATACTTCCCAGTCCATCACCATGTCCATTCCGTTTCACTGCCTAAACATCACTGAAATCCACCCACTTTCCTTCATCTTCCTAACCTAAGCCACCAACATTGTGCTGCTAGATTATTACACTAACCTCATTTCTGATCTCCCTATATTGACTCTAGCCTCTCTTTAGTCTATTCCTCTATAACAGACACAGTGGTCTTTTCAAGATGCAAACCTGAGACTCCACCATTCCTCCAGTTTTTAATAGTTTCACAAATCTCTTAAGTTAAAGACAAAACTCATTAACATGTGCACAGAGTCCTGCTTGCTTTGGATTCTACCTTCTATCTCAATTCAAGTGTGTGTGCTCTACCTCCTGCCCTCACCCCACTCAACCCAGTGCTCTTCTTCTAATCTCTGGGATCCATATGCCCTCGCTTGCCAAAGGCCCTTGCCCACATAGGCCACTCTTCTTCCCTCTTCCCTTTTGATCCCTATCATTATTCAGTGCTTACATCAAGTGGTATATCCTTGTGGGAGCCTCCACTGACGTCCCTAACCAGGACAGAGTCTCTCTCACTAAAACTCTCACAGAAACCTCAGTCTCTTCTGGAGGGACATTCACCACAACTGCCAACTTCCATTTGTGTGATTATTTACATGATACATGAAAGTTGGAACCATTTATGATTCAGTTCACCACTACCTACCATCTCCCATGTGTTGAATTAATACGTGGATGAAAAATGGTTCCTCCTTGAAGGTACAGAACACTTGATCTTGAGGAATGAATAAGAATTTGTTGAATAGAGGAAAGGAGGAATAAAAACATTCCAGAAGAGGAAATGGGATATTCAAAAGCCCCAAGATGAGGGGTGCCTAGGTGGCTTAGTTGTTCAAGCATCTGCCTTTGGTTCAGGTCATGATCCCAGGGTTATGGGATCAAGCCCCACTTTGGGCTCCCTGCTGCAGGGAGCCCACTTCTCCCTCTTCCTCTCTCTCTCCCTACCCCCGCCCCTACTCATGCCTGCGCACACTCTCTCTCGCTTGCTTTCTCTCTCAAATAAAATAAATAAATCTTAACAAAACAAAACAGTCCCAAGGACACCTAGGTGGCTCTGTCAGTTGAGCAACAGACTCTTGCCTTTAGCTCAGGTCATGATCTCAGGGTCATGAGACTGAGCCCCATGTCAGCCTCCAAGCTCTGCAAAGAGTCTGATTGAGATTCTCTCTCCCTCTGCTCAACCCCACCTTGAATAAATAAATAAATCTTCAGAAAAAAACAAAGTCCCAAGGCATGCAAGGGAAAAGTGTGTTTAGAGAATGTTTAGCATGGCTGGTATACAAAACAAGCAATGGGAGATGGGGGGATATGGAGATGAGGGGGAGATAGATTATGGAAGAAAAGCAACAAATAAGGCTGTTGAGGGGTGAGGCCTGCTTGCAAAGGTCCTTGAACAATGCTAAGGGATTTAGACCTGCTTTTCTCTGTGAATATGGAGGATCTGTATGTCTAAGCAGAGAAAAGTCATAATCAGAAATGCAGAATGAGGGTTGAAGCAAGAACATACACTCTGTCTTTAAAAATTTTAATATTAAATTACAACTATTTGTACTTCCAGAGCAAAATTTTACTCATTCATTATAGAATCAAAGAAGGTTAAAATTACAAAGACACCTTAAATAATGTTTCAAATAAGTGCAATCTTAACAATCAGATGTTCTCCCTATTTCCAAAGATTGTCCCCCAGATGATTATTAATCACATTCCAGTGAACAGATGTCATATGACCAGCGGGAAAAAACTAGTTACACAGAAAAGTGGTTACCTGGTCACTCAATAGGGTGCCTCTAATTTCAGCTCAACGTAAGTTATTCCTATTACATTATTGATAATAAACTATGGTAGGATTTAGTTTTATCTAGTTCTTAAAATAAAACTGGGCTTCTCAAATTTGTTGGTCTTGGGGCCCCTTGATACACTTAAAAATTATTGAGAACTTCAAAGTCCTTTTGTTTATGTGGGTTACATCTGTTAAGTATTTACCATACTAGAAACTACAACTTAAAAAAAAATTTTAAGATTTAATGTATTTCCCTATTTTAGAGAGACAGAGAAAAAGAATGTGAGCAGGGAAAGGGGCAGAGAGAGAGAGAGGGAAAAAGAGAATGTCAAATAAGAAACAGGACAAGGGGCGCATGGGTGGCTCAGTGGGTTAAAGCCTCTGCTTTCGGCTCAGGTCATGATCTCAGGGTCCTGGGATCAAGGCCCACATCGGGCTCCCTGCTTGGCAGGTAGCCTGCTCCCCGCCCCCCGCCCCCGTCTGCCTCTCTGCCTCCTGTGATCTCTCTCCCTCTGTGAAATAAATAAATAAAATATTTAAAAAAAAAAAAAAGAAAAGAAAAGAAACAGGACAAATTGACTTACTTGCAGGGACACAGCTGAGGCAAAATAAGTTAGAGAGATGTTTCCACTCACCAAGTGCTTGGGAAAGTCAGGAGCCAGTTCATGCAAAATATCATAGACCATGATCAAATTATTTTTAGAAATCATATTCTAAGTTGAAAATCAGAGGAAGCGGCAAGATGGTGGAGGAGTAGGAGACCGATTATCATCAGCTCCCAGAAATTCCCCCAGATAGCTATCAAACTATTCTGAACACCTACAAATTCTACAGGAGATCAAAGAGAAGAAGAACAGCGATTCTAGGAACAGAAAATTGACCACTTTCCGGAAGGTAGGCCGTGCGGAGAAGTGAATCTGAAGCAACGAGAAGATACACCCGGGGACAGGGGCTGGCTCCCAGCAAGTGAGCAAGCAGCGGAGCACAGACTCGAAACTGTTAGAAGTCGGCTCCACTGAGGGACGTCGCCCCAGAGGCCAAGCGGGGGGTGAAGCCCTCGTGGGGACAGTGTGGTCTCAGGACCCACAGGGACACAAAAAGATCAGGGGTGTCTGAGCGTGACCGAGCTCCCAGGTATCAGAGAGAAGCTGGCAGGAGAGAAAAAGCTGAGCTGAGAAGGTGTCTCTCAGCTTGGTGTTACCTTGGGCCGTGATCCAAAGCACAGTCGGGCCACTGCTCTGTGAGCGGACACCCCACGGCAGCAGACCCGGAGAGACCCCTCCTCCCTCCTCCAGGAGGAGCGGCGCAGGAGTGGCTGCAGGAATCTGCCGGGTTTGGAGATTCTACACGGGGCTGCGCACCAGAGATAGAGACGCTCGGTCACAGGCCGGGTGAGCTCAGAGAGCAGCCAGAGACCAGGGACACGGGAGGGACGGACTGCTTTTATCTGAGACGCACTGAGGACTGAGGCCCCGAGCTCTTGGCTTCTCCGGGTCGGAGACTAGGACCCACCGTTTTCAGTCCTGTCCTCCAAAGCCCTACGGAAAGCGTTCAGAGAAAAAAAGCTCCTGAGAGTGAACCCGAGCTGATTACTTAGCCTGTCCTCTGGTGAGGGCGGTGCAATTCTGCCTCGGGCAAAGGCACTTGAGAATCACAGCAACAGGCCCCTCCCCCAGAAGACCAGAAAAAAACATCCAGCCAAAGTCAAGTTCAAGATTGCTGAGAATTGTGGAACTCCAGAACTGGGGGAAAGCAACACAGAGAATTAATGCCTTTTCCCCCATGATTCTTTGGTCATTCAAAGTTAAATTCTTTGAATTTTTTTTCTTTGAATTCTTTTTCTTACTTTTTTCTTTTAAATTTTTTCCTTTTTCCTATTTTAACATTTTTAACTATTATGTCTTATCAACAATTCTTAATCTTTTTTAGTTATCATTGTTATAATCATATTTTATCCCTTCATTGTATTTAACCTTATTTTTTGTATACATATATGGTCTGTTCAATTCACCAGTCTAATAGATATACATAGAGATAGATAGATATAGAGATAGAGATAGATATATAGAGTAAGAAACAGACATAGATACAGAAACAGAAATAGATAATATAGATATAGGATTTTGTTTTATTTATTTTTGCTTTGATTTGTGTNTTTTGTTTTTGTTTCTTTGATTTTGTTTTTTGGTTTTTTCCCTCTTTCTTTTCTCCCCAGTTCCAGATCTCTTCTGATTAGGTTAGTGTATATTTCTCTGGGGTCATTGCTACGCTTTACTATTTTATTCTCTCATCCATCTATTCTTATCTGCATAAAATGACAAGGTGGAAAAAATAAACACACAAAAAAAGAACAAGAGGCAGTAATAATGGCTATGGACCTAATCAACATGGACATTAGTAATATGACAGAACTAGAGTACAGAATGACGATTCTTAAGGTGCTGGCTGGGCTTGAAAAAACCATGGAAAATAATAGAGAAGCCCTCGCTAAAGAAATAAAAAACCTTTCTGGAGAAATAAAAGAACTAAAATCTAACCAAGCTGAAATCAAAAAAGCTATTAATGAGGTGCAATTGAAAATGGAGGCTCTTACTGCTAGGATAAATGAAGCAGAAGATAGAATTAGTGATTTAGAAGACAAAATGTCAGAGAAAAAAGAAGAGGATGAAAAGAGAGACAAACAACTACTGGACCATGAGGAGAGAATTCGAGAGATAAGTGATACCATAAGACGAAACAATATTAGAATAATTGGGATCCCAGAAGAGGACGAGATTGAGAGAGGGCCAGAAGGTATATTGGAGCAGATCTTAATACAGAATTTCCCTAATCTGGCAAAGGGAACAAGCATCAAAATCCAGGAGGCACAGAGAAGCCCCCCCAAAATTAATAAAAATAGGTCCACACCCCGTCATCTAATAGTAAAACTTACAAGTCTTAGTGACAAAGAGAAAATCCTGAAAGCAGCTCGGGACAAGAGGTCTATAACATACAATGGTAGAAATATTAGATTGTCAGCAGACCTATCCACAGAGACCTGGCAGGCCAGAAAGAGCTGGCATGATGTATTCAGAGCACTAAATGAGAAAAATCTGCAGCCAAGAATACTATATCCAGCTAGGCTCTCACTGAAAATAGAAGGAGAGATAAAAATCTTCCAGGACAAACAAAAACTCAAGGAATTTGCAAACACCAAGCCAGCCCTACAGGAAATATTGAAAGGGGTCCTCTAAGCAAAGAGAACCTTAAAGAAACATAGACCAGAAAGGAAGAAACACAATATACAGTAACAGTCACCTTACAGGCAATACAATGGCTCTAAATGTATATCTCTCAATAGTTACTCTGAATGTAAATGGACTAAATGCCCCAACTAAAAGACACAGGGTATCAGAATGGATAAAAAAACAAGACCCATCGATATGCTGTCTACAAGAAACTCATCTTACACGCAAAGACACCTCCAGATTTAAAGTGAGGGGATGGAAAACAATTTACCATGCCAATGGACAGCAAAAGAAAGCTGGAGTGGCAATCCTTATATCAGATAAATTAGATTTTAAGCCAAAGAATATCATAAGAGATGAGGAAGGACACTATATCATACTGAAGGGATCTGTCCAACAAGAATATCTAACAATCATAAATATCTATGCCCCTAACATGGGAGCAGCCAATTATATAAACCAATTAATAACAAAATCAAAGAAACACATTGACAAGAATACAATATTAGTAGGGGACTTGAACACCCCCCTTACTGAAATGGACAGATCATCAAAGCAAAAGATCAACAAGGAAATAAAGGCTTTAAATGACACCCTGGACCAGTTGGACATCACAGATATATTCAGAACATTCCATCCCAAAACAACAGAATACACATTCTTCTCTAGTGCACATGGAACATTTCCAGAATAGACCATATTCTGGGCCACAAATCAGGTCTCAACAGGTACCAAAAGATTGGGATCATTCCCTGCATATTTTCAGACCATAATGCTCTGAAACTAGAACTCAACCACAAAAGGAAAGTTGGAAAGACCTCAAATACATGGAGGCTGAAGAACACCCTACTCAAGAATGAATGGGTCAACCAGGAAATTAAAGAAGAATTAAAAAAATTCATGGAAACAAATGAAAATGAAAACACAACTGTTCAAAATCTTTGGGATACAGCAAAAGCAGTCCTAAGAGGAAAGTATATAGCAATACAAGCCTTTCTCAAGAAACAAGAAAGGTCTCAAGTACACAACCTAACTCTACACCTACAAAAGCTAGAGAAAGAACAGCAAAGAAAGGCTACACCCAGCAGGAGAAGAGAAATCATAAAGATCAGAGCAGAAATCAATGAAATAGAAACCAAAAGAACAGTGGAACAAATCAATGAAACTAGGAGCTGGTTCTTTGAAAGAATTAATAAGATTGATAAACCCCTGGCCAGACTTATCCAAAAGAAAAGAGAAAGGACTCAAATTAATAAAATCATGAATGAAAGAGGAGAGATCACAACCAACACCAAAGAAATACAAACAATTCTAAGAACATATTATGAGCAACTCTACACCAGCAAATTTGACAATCTGGAAGAAATGGATGCATTCTTAGAGAAATATAAACTACCAAAACTCAACCAGGAAGAAATTGAAGACCCGAATAGACCCATTACCAGTAAGGAGATTGAAGCAGTCATCAAAAATCTCCCAACGAACAAGAGCCCAGGGCCAGACGGCTTCCCAGGGGAATTCTACCAAACATTTAAAGAAGAATTAATACCTATTCTCCTGAAACTGTTCCAAAAAATAGAATTGGAAGGAAAACTTCCAAACTCCTTTTATGAGGCCAGCATTACCTTGATCCCCAAACCAGGCAAAGACCCCATCAAGAAGGAGAATTACAGACCAATATCTTTGATGAATACGGATGCAAAAATCCTCAACAAAATACTAGCCAATAGGATCCAGCAGCACATAAAAAGGATTATTCACCACGACCAAGTGGGATTTATTCCTGGGATGCAAGGTTGGTTTAACATTCGCAAATCAATCAATGTGATACAAGACATTAATAAAAGAAAGAACAAGAACCATATGATCCTCTCAATAGATGCTGAAAAAGCATTTGACAAAGTACAGCACCCTTTCTTAATCAAAACTCTTCATAGTGTAGGCATAGAGGGTACATACCTCAATATCATCAAAGCCATCTACGAAAAACCCACAGCGAATATCATTCTCAATGGAGAAAAACTGAGAGCTTTTCCCCTAAAGTCAGGAACACGGCAAGGCTGTCCACTATCACCACTGCTATTCAACATAGTACTAGAAGTCCTAGCCTCAGCAATCAGACAACAAAAAGAAATAAAAGGCATCCAAATCGGCAAGGAAGAGGTCAAACTCTCACTCTTTGCAGATGATATGATACTTTATGTGGAAAACCCAAAGGACTCCACTCCAAAACTGCTAGCACTCATACAGGAATTCAGTCAAGTGTCAGGATATAAAATCAATGCACAGAAATCAGTTGCATTTCTATATACCAACAACAAAACAGAAGAAAGAGAAATTAAAGAGTCAATCCCATTTACAATTGCACCCAAAACCATAAGATACCTAGGAATAAACCTAACCAAAGAGGCAAAGAATCTGTATTCAGAAAACTATAAAGTACTCAGGAATGAAATGGAGGAAGACACAAAAGATTGGAAAAACATTCCATGCTCATGGATGGGTAGAATAAATATTGTGAAAATGTCTATGCTACCTAGAGCAATCTACACATTTAATGCAATCCCCATCAAAATACCAGCAATTTATTTCAAAGAAATGGAACAAATAATCCTAAAATTTATATGGAACCAGAAAAGACCCCGAATAGCCAAAGGAATGTTGAAAAAAAAAAGCAAAGTTGGCGGCATCACAATTCCAGATTTCAAGCTCTATTACAAAGCCGTCATCATCAAGACAGTATGGTACTGGCACAAAAACAGACACATAGACCAGTGGAACAGAATAGAGAACCCAAAAATGGACCCTCAACTCTATGGTCAACTAATCTTCGACAAAGCAGGAAAGAATGTCCAGTGGGAAAAAGACAGTCTCTTCAACAAATGGTGTTGGGAAAACTGGTCAGCCACATGCAGAAAAATGAAACTGGATCATTTCCTGACACCACACACAAAAATAGACTCAAAATGGATAAAAGACCTCAATGTGAGAAAGGAATCCATCAAAATCCTCGAGGAGAACACAGGCAGCAACCTCTTCGACCTCAACCGCAGCAACTTCTTCCTAGGAACCTCACCAAAGGCAAGGGAAGCAAGGGCAAAAATGAACTATTGGGACTTCATCAAGATTAAAAGCTTTTGCACAGCAAAGGAAACAGTCAACAAAACCAAAAGACAACTGACAGAATGGGAGAAGATATTTGCAAATGACATATCAGATAAAGGGCTAGTATCCAAAATCTATAAAGAGCTTCTCAAACTCAACACCCATAAAACAAATAACCCAGTCAAGAAATGGGCAGAAGACATGAACAGACATTTCTCCAAAGAAGACATCCAAATGGCCAACAGACACATGAGAAAGTGCTCAACATCACTCGGCATCAGAGAAATACAAATTAAAACCACAGCGAGATACCACCTTACACCAGTCAGAATGGCTAAAATCAACAAGTCAGGAAATGACAGATGTTGGCGAGGTTGCGGAGAAAGGGGAACCCTCCTACACTGTTGGTGGGAATGCAAACTGGTGCAGCCACTCTGGAAAACAGTATGGAGATTCCTCAAAAAGTTGAAAATGGAGCTACCCTACGACCCAGCAATCGCACTACTGGGTATTTATCCTAAAGACACAAAGGTAGTGATCCTCAGGGGCACGTGCACCCGAATGTTTATAGCAGCAATGTCCACAATAGCCAAACTATGGAAAGAACCTAGATGTCCATCAACAGATGAATGGATAAAGAAGATGTGGTATATATATACAATGGAATACTATGCAGCTATCAAAAGAAACGAAATCTTGCCGTTTGCAATGACGTGGATCGAACTAGAGGGTATTATGCTGAGCGCAATAAGTCAATCAGAGAAAGACAATTATCATATGATCTCTCTGATATGAGGAACTTGAGGGGAAGGGTGGGGGGTTGTGGGGGGTATGGAGGGAAAAATAATGAAACAAGATGGGATGGGGAAGGACACAAACCATAGGAGACTCCTAATCTCACAAAACAAACTGAGGGTTACTGGGGGGTGGGAGGGTAGGGATAGGGTGGATGGGTTATGGACACTGGGGAGGGTGTGTGCTTTGGTGAATGCTGTGAAAGGTGTAAGCCTGATGATTCACAGACCTGTACCCCTGGGGCAAATTAAAAAAAAGAGAGAGAGAGAGAATCTCAAGTAGATTCCATGCTGAGCTTGGAAGCCCAATACAGGGCTTGATCTCATGATCTTGAGATCATACCTGAGCCAAAATCAAGATGCTCAACCAACTGAGCCACCCAAGCTCCCCAAAACCTTAAAAATTTTTAAATATTTTAAAATTTATTTTAAAAGAAGTTCTTTATACGTCAACCTAATTTAAATCTTTTGTGGAAAAAGGCTTGTTTTCTAAGAAAAAGAATTATAATAGAAGATAGCTGGGTTATCTTAGTTTAATATAACTTTAATCTATTTAACACTAATCTGCATTTAATCTATTCTAATATGTTGTTTTTGTTGAAACATATGAATGAAATCTTGCCTAATAAAGATATGTGATTAGAAGAATAGTATTTTAATGCCCTTTTCAGGTAATCCCAACACTATCACAATCTGACAAGTAACAGTTTCTCTTTTTTTTTTTAGATATGTTTTATCTATTTTTTTGACAGAGAGAGGCAGCACAAGCGGAGGGAGAAGGAGAAGCAGTCTCCAGCTGAGCAGGGAGCCCAACATGGAGCTTGATCCCAGGACCCCAGCTGGGATCACGAACTGAGCCAAAAGCAGTCACTTAACCAAATGAGCTACCCAGGCACTCCAACAAGTAATAGTTTCTTAAAGATTAGCTGCAATATGGACTATGAAAACATATGAATGAATCTTCCATGTGCTGTTTCATTAAAATTCTGTCACCTCTTGGCACTTTGAATGGAGCTTTTACCCCTGCATGCTTAACATCACACATTGGTCATTTGGAAAATACCAGTTCATGAGTTGTGCAGGTCTTGTAAATTTTTACACATATAACATAATCTGTACACATTATACGTAAATGCATACATATAATGTAATGATATAATGACACCATATCAATAATTGCATTCATTATATCACCACTAACCTTGTCAGAAAATATTTTTAATACTGGGAAGCTGTGAAGCTCCTGGTGACAGATACACATTTTCAAAAATCTACATTTACTTGAAAGCTTAAATTCTATTATTAGCAACAAAATCCACCATTGTGTTCTTTGAAGTGACAGGATGACTTTGTTAATTCTGAGAAAATGTCTCCCACCAAATACCCAAGTTCTGAATAACTGTAACTTGTTAAAAGTTTGAACTCAAAGAAGGGCACTTTCCTTTTTAGACAACCACCATACCTCAATTTGCAGCAGAAGTACATTATCCATTACTTCCCATTTTGTCACATAGCATAGAAACACAAAACAAAGTACTCAAAAGTCAAGATTAAGATAAATCATTTCCTCTGTTTCATCAGGACAACTTTATGTGAAAGCAGAATCATTTTTTTCCTGCATGTATGTGGTGGTGGCGAATACAATGGCTGCTACCATGTTTTGGTGTTCTGCCTTAATTTTTGCTTAGGCACCAGCAGTTTTACCCATCACTGTTTTTGTACATTCAATGAAAATGTCAACAGAGACCAAAAGGCAAATCATATGTTAAGTATTATTATGGAAAGTATTTTGGCTTTGTGAACCATGCAGAAGAATCTTGGGACATCCAGGGTTCTGTAAACAACATTCTGAGAACCACTAATATAGAAATTTAGCACCCTAATGGTTTGCTTACAATAAATAATGGGGCTCAGCCTATATCCTGATCCAATTCATGGTTTTACTGTGTTGAAAAGAGTCTACCTTTGCATGTGTTTTCACTACTTCAAGAGCAATATGGTATCAGTAAAGGCCACCTATTGCTTGTAAGGCAAAGAGTCATTTACCCCAAGTCTATCTATTGTCACTGTCAACAAATGATCCATTTAGTGACTCTCTCAGCAACCAAGGCCAGTCAATGACAGTGGGTAAGCAATTTTGGAAAGTTTTGTTAAGTGTCATTCCACTAAATAGCTTTTCAGACAACCAGAGCTAAAAAGAAAAGTAAGGGCATGATATAGGCCTTCCCTTCATCAATTGAAGAATTTATACTTTGAACAACATTACTGTCAAAATACTTTTCTTCTCTAGTGATTGACTTCATAACACATGTTTATTCTGACTGAGCAGGGAAGTCCCCAAGATTTCACCTAATACCTTATCAAAGTGACATGTAATAAAGTCAGACCAAGGCTTTTCAAAGGAATTGCCCAGCCCATGCTGAAAGTTATAAGGAAAGTCAACTGATACATCCCAGGCATTCTGGAACTTGTCAACAAGCAGAGGCAGGAGTTGAGCATGCAAAAAGCTATTTGTGAATGGTTCTGCCAGCAGGGCAGGCACAAGCCATGCTGATTCTTGTCCACATCCAATTCATGTTGGAGCAAGAGCTTGAACCTCAGTTTCCCACACTGGTGGGTTTCCATGAGTTATGACCATATGTGAATATAATAAGATCACCTGATTTGTCCATCATTACAAAGAAAGGAAAGGAAGAAATATTTTTCTATTTTAATGGCATAAGAGCATAGGAACTATGCCTTAGTCATTGATCCCTAGAGGATAACCAATGGCAAAGCATGAATATGCAGTCCCAGTGCAGAGCAATTCCATTCATTCATTCATTCATTCATTTAGAATCATCTTATTTGTTCATATGTTTGAGGTCACAGATGTCCAGGCATAGGGGGTTAATGTTAGGCTCTTGGGCACTTCCCTTACCTATTTCTCAGTAGAGCTCCAACCCCCTGAGCTGTTCCTTATGGTAGGTATGTCCCAGAGAGTCAAGTTATTCAGTAAATCCAGCACCTTCTGAGTCAGTATGACCTTCCTAAGAAATATCTAATCATAAAACCCCAACCCTAACAAAAAAAGTCCAATTTGTTACTCCAGCATAGGCCTTCATAACCAAGACCAAGCCTACCCCTCTAATTGCATATCCCTTCATTTCTTCACATGTATCCTATGATACATGATACAATAAGTTTGGAAGTGCCAGCAGTATCCTGAACGTCTTCTTGAACACCCATCCCCAACCTTCTTCCTGGTACTTGCTATTCTGGAATGTCCTCTCTGCTTTTCTGGTAGAACTCCTCATGTTTTAAGACTGGGCCATATCTGGGTACCAATCTTCTACTCCCATAGTATTTCTGTGCCAGCCCTTCATGATACCTCGTCACTTTGTTTGCTCATCTGTCTCTTCCATTACTCAGGGTTCCTTGAGAGCAGAAATTTTGTCATTGATGTCCATGCATTGAGCAAAAAAACCAACACATGGTAATGTCTCAAAGGATTCTGGCTAAATATACATAATAATATAAGTATTGGACTGTAATCATCCCTTTTACATTCACCTTAAACAATCAATTTGTGTTTCTCACTATAAATAGTTCTTTCCTAAAATATAACATTATCCATAAGCCCAAACCACCATCTCCTTTTATAGCTGATTCTTGAACAACACAGGTTTGAACTGTGTTGATCCACTTATATGGAGATGTTTTAAATAAATACAGTACAGTATATAAGTGTATTTTCTCTTCCTTATAATTTTCTTAATAATATTTTCTTTTCTCTAGCTTATTTATCATAAGAAAATGTACACAACACATATACCATACAAAATTGTGTTAATGGATTGTTTATGTTACTGGTAAGGGTTCCAGTCAATAGCAGGCCATTAGTAGATAAAGATTTTATGAAGTCAAAAGGGATTTGTGACTATGCATGGGGTTGTTGCCCCTAACCTCCACATTATTCGTCAACTGTACTTTCTCTTTTGGAACTGTCTCTCTTCATTTCCAAAATTAAAAGTTCTTTCTTCATCTCCCCCGACCTCACTTACGTATATCACACTGGTCATTATCTGCCTTCTCAAGATATAAATAAATTATTGAGGTTACCTCCTTTAAGGGTATGTAGATCTAAGTCTCTACAAATAGCTGAATATTTAAAGATATTTTCTTTCTTAATCATCTTAAAACCATAATCAAGGCAAGCTGTGGTTTGGGGTCAGAGGAGGGCAGACGATGGAAGGAGAATGGGAGTGTGCTTGCCCTCCAGGCAGTCTGATGAGTCTTGTAAAGGTTAGGTTGCCACCAGAAATCAAGCTCTGACTTGGGCAGGTCTTTAGAAGCCTCTCTTCTTGGACTTTCCCCCCTAGCCTCTTCTGGTTGGCTTTGTTTGGGTCCAAAGAAGCACAGAGTAAACATCAATTTGAGGCAGCTCATCCTAATGATGATTGCAGTTATGACTTCATTTTTCCTTTTAAGCCTTGAAAGACGTGAATGTTACAGATAAAAGAGATTTGAGAATTTTCTGAGGAGGGAACTGAGCCCTGGGAGGTGAGGTAAACAGTTTGACTACAAGTTCTCCTTGAAAGGAGAAGAAAAGAGTAAACCAAAAAAAGCAAGAGAAAAGACATGTACAGCAATGAGCAACCTGTACACCTTGTGCTGCATGCACCTCTTCCAGCCCTAAGGAGAAAGGATGAGAAAGCTGCCTTACTCTGTGTCTTTTTAAACCGACCCAAATGTCAATATTATAATAAATAAGAAACAATAAGAAACAAATAAGAACTGCATTCTCATTCAAGTTCTCAGATTCTTGAGTTAGTAATCTAATTTATAAGAATATTCATTTTTTAACAGAATTGAATGAAGTTTTTATTTCAAATGTAAAGACACATGGCTCATAAATATTTCATTTTTCCTGAACTAACCTACATGTCAACATGTTTATCTTCACTGGGCTGGAAAACTGGGGAAACTTTACAGAAATATTTGAATAGAGGTACATGAATATCTTTTCCATCTGCACTGGATGCTCTAATACAACTGTTCTACCTAAATCTTAAATTCTTCAGGTTGCAGACTTCTTGTCTCTACACCAAACTGGTATTTATTTTAACCATTTTTACTGAGGACATCACTTCTTCCTTCTTTTTTCTACTCTTTATGTCAGTGGACATGAGCATAATATCCAGAGACAGCCTTCCAGGCAAACACATTAGAAAAAATGTAAAAGAAGATGAGGGTATTTTATACCTGTAGTCCTTATGCTGACACCTGTAAGGCCTGCTTCCTGAGTTCTGTCAGGACTTGGCTCCCTATGCCAGAGAAATGTAAATTTTCAGAATGGCGACCACAGCCCTGGCTAAATAGTGTTTCACTACAGTGGTGGAATATGTACAAACCAAACGTTTTCTCCAACTCCCCAGCTCTTCCCATAATCCACTGTGAAGGAAGGAGGTCAAGAGGAATCGGCTCCAGGCTGACCATCTGTTGACATTTCTCAGGAATGACAAAGAATCAATGCACCCCCTCCCTATGAGATCGGAGTCTAAGACTTTGTCCCAAGACGAGGGTGCTCTCATACAAGAGGACTTGCTGGAGAGGCTCTTGACTCCTATGATAGTGTAAAGCCTTATAGACTAATGCCAAGGGAAGCAGATGCCCTCAGTAAAAGGAGAGAAGCCTCAGTAGCAGGAAGGAACAGCTTAGAGCAGTTGTGTGCATAATTCACACAGAAAGAGCTCCAAACACTCATTTCATCAGAACAGACTATAAGGATTAACATCACTTAGGTCAGGAAAATGTCAGTATTTCAAATCTGGATATTACAGTATTAGCATCACATCAAGCCAAAAAAGTCAAGCAAGTCAAGAGTAAATAGGTGAGATGTGTCTGAAACAGAATCTTTGACAAAACCAGGTTGACTCAATACAGAGATTTTAAATACTTAACCCCAATCTTGTTATAAATGTAAAACAGCTGCTTTTCTTTTTTCCTTAAAAAATTTATTTTTATCAAGAAAAACAATTCTAAGAATGCATTTTCTAGCAACGGAAATGATTAACCTCAACATTCTATTTATAATATATAACCACACAGAAAAAAATAGCATAACAGCAGGATAATTTACTTAATTCACAAATTCTGTTATTTCCCATAGAGTGAGCATCACATCTGGAAAAACTCATGCAATTAAATAGTTTGTCCAAAAAAAGACTACCAGAAGACATTCCAAATATATGCTGTTTTTTTGCATTGTTGTCTAACAGAAAGCTTTTGAACACAATCATATATTAATAAAGGAGAATAAAACAACCACATTCCAGGTTATAGCTTCATAGGACCTAAAGGGACTGAAGTCTGCTGGAGATGATTTCCTGCCCCACAGTTAGGATTGCACCAAAACAGTTCTAGAGAGTTCACCACCTAACTATTTAGGAATAGAACTCTATGCTGCCAACAGTCATGTGTCCTGGTGATTCTTTGCAGCCATGAAGGCTTCCTTTGTTCATAACTTGAATCCATTCCATTGTCATTTAAGCCCATTATTTCCTCCCTGAGCACAAAGTCACTAGACAAAGTTACAGACCCAGCAGCCTCCTGCTGCTCTCCTAATCCCCACAAATGCACAGTGGTCCCCATTAAGGGAACTCATCTTTCTGCTCTGTAGATGAATGAAGATGGAGATGCTCTGTCAATGAAGTGGCCGTAGTTTAGAAGTGAGAGAAGTTAAGGTAAAGAAGGGAGGAAACTGCTTCTCCTCAGCAAGAGAGAACATTTCATGACAATGCCACATCACAAAATGAGCTAACACATCATAGCAGTTAATTCCATGGCTTTGGAGGAATGATTGTTTTAGGCATCTCACTCCCAGTCTTAGGAGAGACCATTATTATGGTTTGGCAGAGGAGGAGACAGGCTGTGTTCACTTTGCAGTAGTGATGGGAATGACACCAGGCAGAGGCTTATCATTTTTGCCTTTATGATTATTCCTGACCTCCTTATCGAGGTATGGCTCTACCTTCACTTCACTGCTGTTAACTAACATAGCACAGTGTTTATTTTATGCTTAACATTTATCACAATATGTAATTAATTTTTTCAAATAGGTTTTTTGCCCCATCTTTACCTTAGAATATTGTTCCAGGAAGGCAAGAACACTATCTGTTTAATCATCCTTATATCTGTATCACAGCTGATACCTATTCTCATTAAATATGAAGAGAATGAAAGAATGAATTTATAAACAAATACCAGTCCTTAGGACCCATTTCTCCTCTACTCTGTGGCTTTGGAGACTTCATCTCCTCCCCACGCATCCCTCTGCAGAAGGAGTCCTGGGAATCATACTAGCCTGCACTGCCTTTCATCCACAGAGAACTGTGGACAGAGCTTGCTCTCCAGGTCCCCATGGGGGTGTGCCTACCCAGCCAACACCAGCGTTCACTTGCCTGCTGTTCCTTAGTATTTCACTCTGAGCACATCCACAGTCTCAGGTTTCTGTGCAAGGCCGGACCACAAAAATTAAGTTAATTAAGGCACTATGGCAAGAGGATTTTCTTCAGGAATGAGTTTATAAAAAATTTCTCCAGTCTCATGGATGTTGGCCCATCTTGTAAGCCCAATTCTTTCCTCTCCCTCTGTACAAAAATGAAGGGAAAATGGTCTGCTATGGGAGAGAGAAACAGAGGATTGTGTAAGCATATGATTATTTCTAAAGGTGGAAGATCAACTAAAAACTACGTTATGGCTTCCTCTTTAAATGATATAAATGAGAAGCTGAAGCTGAAATAAGTTCATCTTTCAGAAAGCAAGCTGTAACTTGGTGTTAGCAAATACAGTCTGCTGTAGCTTGTGGAATATTAAAAAGGCACATGGTGAAAGTAAACAAAGTAAGGTTTGGATCTCAGTGTGATCTATTGGTTAGGAATTGTTAGTGTCATTTTTAGACACTGACTTAGGTGATGCTTTTATATTTTCCTATCTTTGTTTGCAAGATGCAGTACATTGTGATACAATGGAGAGAACAGGGGACATGGCACACAAGAAGGGACTTGAAAAATCTCTGGTAAAAGAATAAAAAGTCAAGTAACAGAAGTGTTGTTCCAGGGCCACTTACATGTGACCTTGGGAAAATGATTTAATCTTTGAAAATCTCAAAATGCTAATTTGTAAGATGCTCTTCTCTGCCCAATTTAGAGGTCTGTGGGCAAAATCCAAATGCCATAATGCAGATAAAAGACTTTACAAATTATAAAGGAGAATTTAAATGTGAGTTATATTTTTATCATTATTATTTTGTAAGGAAATAGATTATGAACTCATCAAGTTCCCATTCAATAAATAACCACCTAAATATACAACAGAAACTAGGTATGGTACTACTTTTGTCTTTTCTCTTCCCCATTGGTATTCCATAATTTTAGAAGAGTAATTCATTTATTTGTTTTTTTTAAATGATTATGGCTCATTTGATTTTGCCTACTAATGTGGTCTGTTGGCTAGCAGTAATTGCCAAATGTAAGCTGACAGCAATCACAATAAATCTAAAGGGAGTAATACATTTTAATTGTAAAAATATAAATAAAACAAATAAATAAAAAGTGTTTAAGCCCTTTACCTATTCCCCATTTCAAGCACACTTTCAGGGACAAACTCAATCTGCAGTTTGATGTGCACTGTTACTGAGCTCATATAGTATGCACACCATATAAATTGCATATATTATTTTTCAAAAATGCAATCACATTATGCATATTGCTCTGCATGTCAGTAAGCCATATCTCATAGATACCTTCCCTATCTCAGTACATACTGATAGACCTGCCTCGTTGTTTAATGGCTTCATAATATTTCATAACACCATTTCTCTCAATGAGCACAGCTGATGACTCTAAGTTGATTAAATCATTTTAGTGAGATTAAGGGTATGGGGGAGAAATATTATTTTTCTAGCAGGAGTACTATTGGCATGACTAGCATCCTGTAACCTCAGAGGAGATTCAATAACTTCTTGGTGGCTAGCTGCAGATAGAACAGCTCTTCTTCCTTGTGTCTCACTGGACTCTGGACTCTCTTCTGTTTCAGATACTGCAAGAATGTCTACAAAATATGATTTAGCCAAGTTTTCTGGATAAAATTAGGTGGAACAATAAATAGGTCCTGGTTCCACACGATGGTTTGATGTGAGAAAAAAAGTCAAGAGTTTCCCAGTATTATACTTTTTGCTCTTTTTCATAATGGTGTTCAGAGATGCTCTTAACCCCTCACAGGCCTACTGTGAGGCTCAAGGAGACCATGCAATTGAAAGCCACTGGGGCACCTACAGAGAGACGCTATGAAAATCCTGGAGATTATCTTCATGGTGAAGAATGTCTGTGGAGCCCATTTGTTCCCATGCTCTCTGTAAGAGTCTTCACAAGAACACTTCAGCAGACCTATAAGGGAGGTATTATTATCTCCAGTTTAGAAGGACACTGAAGCCTAGAGAAATTAAGAAATTTGCGTAAAGCCCTACAGCTCTTCAGTGGTAGCAGAGGGCTTCAAATTCTGAAATTTAGATCTGCCCAGCTCTAAACCTTGTGTTCATGTCATGAAAAAGCCAAGTCTCCAGCTGTCAGAATCAATGTGTCCTGGGGCACCTGGGTGGCTCACAGTTGGTTAAGCGTCTGCCTTCAGCTCAGGTCATGATCTCAATGTCCTGGGATCGAGCCCCGCAACGGGCTCCCTGCTCAGCAGGGAGCCTGCTTCCTCTTCTTCCTCTGCTTGTCTCTCTGCCTACTTGTGATCTCTCTCTCTGTCAAATAAATAAATAAAATCTGAAAAAAAAGAATCAATGTGTCCTCCACCTGGTGACAGTTTCAGGTGAAGTTCCTGGAATTCTACCCTCAGGGCTGGTGACGGTGCTTCCTGTCTAGGGCCTGCACTGAGCCCAGAGTTTTTTCTCAGTCTGACAGGGCTCAAGTTCTTCCAGGAGGAATAAATGGTATATTTACAAGTTTTTTTCATGTTGTGGCCATTCTTAATTCACACTGGAGTTTGGGAGGTCCTGGCAATGGACTTGAGGGGTCATACGGGTTCTGTGGAGCTTTAGTTCCTTAATTGGGTTTTGCCAAGCACAATAAAGGAAGTACTGTCCGATACTCAAAGTGTCTCCTTCTGGGGTTTCAGAAGCCTGGTCAAAGTCATGAAGGAATGTCTAAATTCACAATGGTGACATTAGACACAGTGTCCTGGATTGATCATGACAGATACTTCTTTAACTCCTCTCCAAAGATTTCCTGGCACTGAAGGCATGTTCCAGGTTTAAAGAAGCAGAGGGATTCCCAAAAAGCAATTTGGCCATTTGAGTAGACCTCCACAGGCCAGTTAACAAGGGCACGAAGCAGTCTCTACCACTAGGCACACTGTTTGTCTATTAACTGAATCAAATGGTTTTGTACAGTTGTAAGGAAGGTGGGAAAGGGTGGAAAGGATGCATAGAGTGACGACAGCCCAAGAGGATTCTAGTGTAAAAAATCTGCAAAGGGCCAAAAGCGACACTGTCATTCCTGGTTTTTCAGACAAGCACAGCACACAGAGGACTCACAGGGTAAGTACAAGCCCAAGGCTGCCAAGCTGTCATCTGACCTTTGACGCATGAGCATGGGGCTTTCTGTCTTCAGGTTAAGGTTGCTCCATGCCTGCCTGTGACTGTCAGAGCCTCTCATGGTGGCTGGTTAGGCCTCCAGACCTCCAAGGCAGCATAAAAGGTGGACTGTCCTTAAACTGCCACACATGTCTGACTCCTGCAAGTTAGCTCACTCCCACAGCCACCGGGGGTCTGGCCGCCAGGAGCTCCCTATACTGCTCTGCCACGGTCACAGCTTTCCCACGTACTCAAACATATCCATGGCCGTGGAAATACCTTGCAGAGAACTCCACACTGTAAATCCTCTAAATTTGTACATGCTGTCTCAAGAAAATGCTTTCTCAGGAGCTAAATGAACACAAGACAGTGTGCTCATGTGTATCATTTGTTCATGCAATCACTCATTCATTCCTCAGAAAATATTTGTCATGTGCTTAATACAAATGCAAAAGGCACTCAACAAAAACTAGGAAACAAAGATGTTTGATTTGATTTAAAAATATATTTAGGAGACTTTGGCTAATGTTTTCATGTTTGATTCTTACCCACTCCAACACCATTCCCGCAAGAATATTCACCACTTGGTGAACTGGAAAATGCTCTCAATCTCCCAGGTTTTCCATTTTGAAACTATAAAGGGGGTCGTGCCTCACAGCATTGTTCTGAGGCTTCAATAATTCCATCTTTTGAAAGTTTATAAATTGCAACACAATATGCAAATCCATTTGTTAATGCTACTAACAACCATATGTCTAGTACTGTATTGTCCCCACTTTAGCCAATACTACATTTACAAAAATAAAGATTTCTCCAAAGAGCATTATGCAAATCTCTGCACTATTGGCCACATCTTTTGTCAGATTTGTTATTCGAGATATCAAAACAGATAAAGGGAATATTGCATCCACAGTGGAGTCTCTTATAGTCTGTTCATCTAGAAAAAAAGATCTGTCAAGACTAGAATAAGATGACATGTAGCTAGGTTTTCCTTACCTTCTCTTATATTCCATCTCTGTGAATAAGAACCATTCACAGTCCAAGCTGTATGTGCTCAACTTAGAATGCTGATTCCTGATGCTTTTTCTTATACTTCATCACAATAAAACTTGGGCCTCTGGAATATCCTCCTGACACATCAGTAAATAATTCTGAGTGGGATAAATCAGTATTTTGATCCCCTTTTAAATCTCTCTTAATGGTCCGTAACTACTTTTTTCATACTGTCTACTTGTACTTATGGAACACAGGATAAAAAATTTCCTTGACAAAAATGAAAGCATTTATTTGTCTCATAAAGAGTTGCCTTTATAGATCATTTTATTACCTATTTTATTTATTTTTAGGAAGAGTAATTTGGGCCAACTTCTAAAGCCAAAATTATTTTTCCCAGGTCCTTCCTAAATTTAATTGTTGTATTTTATCCAACAATATTATCTAAGAGGTAAGTGCTTAGCAAGTTGGACAATTTTGCAAAATGTCACTTAAATTTAGAATCATCTAGAATAACTCCATAGAAAATGACATGGTTTTTTATTTTTTGCTGTTAGCATGAATTTTGCATCTGATTCTCTCTTTTTGCTTTGGATCCTACTTAAGATTTCAGTGTTGTTAAGCAACTTTATGGTCCTCTCTGCCTGGTAAGTTCACGCCCCACACTTCTTCATCCACTTTCTCCTCCTGAAGACAGATGGCCTTGTGTAGATGACGTGTACTGCTCTCAATCCCCTCGGTTTCCAATTCTCTCCAGTTAATGGGAAGAGCCAGCAGGATATGGTAGGGAGGAAGGAGAGTGAATTCAAGATATTTATTTCCCCAGATCTGTCCCAGTGAGGTCACCTCAGCTGGGCTGTGTCTCCTAACAGAGGTGTCTGGTCCTCCCAAGGACCTCTTGGGACAGCCTACTCTATAGATTCTCTTCTTTGGGTTGTAGCAACCTCCTCCTTCTCTCAGACCTTCAGGCTTAGGAGTAAAATATCCCTGAGGGTTGACCTGCAATCCCACCTATTTAAATAAACTCTCCTCAAATTAATCTACTTTGAATGGGTCTTCTATTTTCCATTAAGACCTTGATACAGACCTACTAGTTCACATTTTTGCTATCTTTTACTCTGGCTCCCTCTTTTTTCTTGCAAATTTTCTAATTCTATTCCTTTTTCTTTTTAAAACAAACTTAAATATAAAATGTGTGTGTATATATATATAATGTGTATATAAAGTTAAAAGAACCTTAAATATATTTCATACTATTATATAAAATACATAAATATACTTAGCCTTTAAAACAACCTTAAACCTCACAATTTTGTTTCTACTTCACCTTTAAATGAGGCAGAATAAACAAAATACACAAAACAAGATTTTATTTGTTATTTGCAACCTTTTTAAGGGATGTCAAATCTTTTTTTTTCAATGTGGTAGAGATGCCATCAATGTAAAGGAAAGAAAAATGGAAAGTAAGAAACAAAGAGTACTTCACTGTGAATACTGTCAAGGTTATTATCCTCAATACCATCAACAAAAACATTGAATGCTCTTTTTATGTAATTTAGGCTCTGAAATAAGCTATTTACATTCACCATTTCATGGAAGCCTCAAAACAATCCCATGAAACAGACATGAATCATTTCTCCATTTTACAGATGAAGGTGAGGGGCAGGAGTGGTGCGCTAAGTAATTTGCCCAATGGCCAAAGGTAAGGCAGGAATTCAACTGAATTAAGTCAAGAGTTTGTATTCAGATAGTAATAATCATGGCTTCTCCACAGTTTATATTATGAAATGTAGCACTTTTGAAAACTAATCAGTAAAGCAGATAAAGATATTTTGCAGCAAACTGTCACGCAGATACCAATACTACAATTTTAGATACTTCTCACTAATCTTGATCATTTCCTTTTTCAAATTCCCCAAATTTTGGCTTGGAATGAAAATCTTTTATTGGTCATTTGTGCTTATTCCTTTGACCAGACTTCCATCTGAGTACCTTTCTAAGGGTCCTATCTCTAAGCTTTCTGCTCTACTCATTTTTGGCTCCGTTATTAGAGATCTATTTCCTCTGTAAAGCAATTCAACCTTTTCAAATGACAGCGTTTGGTTAGCTTAAGACAGAACTTTTCTATTTCCTGCAATCACAAACAACTAAAGGTACAAAGAAATTTGTTTTGAGAACTCAGATGCTGACCAATCAGAAGCCAAAACTTTTCAACTTTACTTCCTTTCCCCTTCTCATCAGATTTCTCTCTTATGTTAATTTGAAATAAAGATCTTGAGTTATAGGAGTCCATGGCAGCTGACCTCCTTGAGAAATACCCAGACAAGAACTTGAGCTCAAAAGTACCTCAGATATGGAATTTGCAGCATAATTCAGAAAACGCCACTCACAGTAAAGGACAGTTGACCACAGTTCTAATGAGGTTTTTTAAACACCAATTTAAATGCCTTTCATTATAACCTTATTAGGATGACAGATGTAACCCTGAAATTTTGATAGCTAACCATACAATTTCACTAGCAATACTCAAGAAGACTTTCCAAACATCTGTTTCTATTTATCTCTTTATTTTTCTCAGATTCTCTCTGCATTCATTGGCTGACCTTGACATCACAGCCAAACCCTAAATCAAAGCATTTTATCATTGTCCATTTTTTTCCCAAAGAAGGTCCTGAGTTTTTATTATCCAAGCAAGAATAGATTCCATTTCCGGGACTGCTTATCTTGTCTTTAGCCACATCATAAATAACAGGAATTTTATGTTGACAAGAAATGTTCTGTTTTAGATTTTGGGAAGAAACAGAGTCAACAAGTTGGATAAAACCTCTGGTTACTCTCTATAACATGTTGGTACATCTCCTTTCTGAACTATACGACAGTAGAAGACTGGGCATACCACATTTGAGTTATAAGTTAATCAAAATTTGATCTTAAATAACACCAAGGAAACTGTCAAGTTTGAAAAGTAGTCAGAAGTCCTTGAAAATAATGAGAATCTCATTATATGTATGGGAGGGCATAAAATTCCCGGGACTCAGAAGGTTAAACAAAGAGGGATCACATGGTTCTAAGTAGAAAGTATCAAATTTGTCTTTCAACTGTTGCCCCCAAAGAAGTTCAGTGATTTATCCAAGGTCACATAGATGGATTTCTGCCTAAATTAACCTTCTTCCTGTTTTCCTAGGCACTGTGTCTAAGAACTGAGTGTCTGACTCATTTTTTTCTAGCCCTAAAGGGACAAAGTTATGTAATTCTCCACAGGTATTTTGGCAGCTTCTTGGGACATCTGACTCAGGGCTCACCTCCATTCTTCTCTGAGGAGTGAATACACTTGCTCTATCAGGCAGGCATATCACACAACCAGAGCAAATGGTCATTCCCAGAGCAAGATGATAGCCTTGGGGGAATAAAGGAACAACGGACTACGATCCATTTTCAAATTATATTTACTGAGCACCTACTATGCCTTCAGGCACTATGCAAGTCTTTCTATAGGGGACATCTTCCTGAGGTCAGGAGATTTACATATCTGATCTAATTCTACCACTAATTTGTCCTGAGATCTTGGACCAAACTTTTAAGTCTGTTTCCTTCACATAACTGGAGAAAAGTTACTTGCCATTCCTACCTTCTGGAATTGTACAAATGTCAAAACCTTTTTTTGAAATGATGTCACTGAAATATAATGTCAAAATCCTTTTCTGAAATATTACTGAAATATAATGTACACACAGAAAATCACATAATCATAAGTATATAATTTGATACATTTTAACTAAACATATCAGTGTAACCAGTTCAATAAACTGAGCATTATCCCAGTATCTCTCTATACTCTATGCTCCCTGATGGCCATCAACCTACCAAACGGTAACCACCATTCTGACTTCTAACAGCCTAAAATGTCATTTTGTTTTTGTACTGTATGTAAATGAATTCATATGCTATGTGCTCTTTTTATGTAGTTTTTTTTTTGTTCAGCATAAGCAAACACAAGCTTAAACACAAGCTTGCAAATTTTATCCATGTTGTGTGCTTTTGTAAATTCTTCATTTTCATTGTCAAAGGATTCCATTTTATGAATAGTCAACATTTGATTTATCATTTTCACTGTTTATGGGCATTTGAGTCATTTCCAATTTTGGTATACTACCAATTATAAACATTCTCGTATATGTCTTTTAGTGAACCTATGTACTCTTTTCTGTTGAAAAGTAGAATTGCTGGCTCATGGGGTATATATATATGTATATATGTGTATATATATATATGTGTATATATATATATACATATATATATATTCAGCTTTAAGAAATACTGCCAAATGGCTTTCCAAAACAGCATTTCCAATTTACACCCCCAACAGTAGTGCCTGAGAAATACCCACATTTGGCATTTTCACTTTTTCATTTTAGTTAAATAAATTACCTTTCATGTAACCTGAGTATCATCGCCTTGAATGACTGAATCTTTTTCCTCTCAGAGCGCATATTACCACACATTAAGATTTCATATTTCCATATTATAGGTCTGAGGAAATTTTTACTATTTAACTTTGGTATATGCAGCATCTGGATCCATGAAAGTTAACTAAAGTTAGAGCCATTGGGATAGAATGCCCATATTCAGACCATTATACAGAAATTAGGGCATCCTAAGTTTGGCTGAATCTATCTATATTAAAATGGGTATTTCTCAACTGGTATTATATCCTAGCAATGGTATTAAAAAAAGAATACTGTAACTAAATAATTATTCAGTCTAGCATCACAAGACATAGAGCTTTGGTTTAAAGAGCTTCTTTAGAAGGTAAACTTCTAGCTTGAAGTTTCTAGATTCCCCAGCCCATGCTCTTATCCTAGAGGTGATAACACTGAGACCGAGAAAGAGAAGAGACTTGCCTGAGATGCTGGAGGTACTTGGTATCACAGCCAAGGACAAAACCTAAATCCCCAGAGCCTTTCTTGATCTTATTCCCTTCTTCTCTGCTTCAAATTGACCAAATTTCTCAAACAGCTGAGGAAAAGATGCTGCCACACACGTACAGCCACAGAGAAAATGGACTATGGACAGAGCAGTAGAGGAAAAGGCTGAGGTGAAGACAGTGAGGAAAGAGCACTGACAGCAGGTGAGTGCTCAGAGAAGGACATGGGAAGAGAGACTGTACAATATCTGATGTGGTCACACTCTCAGGCTGCCCAGAATGACATAGGAAAAGCACGTGAAAACAGTCTCTGTCCATCATCTATCCTTAGATGCAACAGCCTTCCAAAAACTTCCCCACAAGTTTCAGTCTCCTTCCCACCACAAGGTTTTACCCTCTGCCAAGACTCTTCCCACAACACTCCCTTGTGCCTCTTCTCCCTTCAACCAACTAATGCCTACACATCCTTCAGATCCCTGGACCTTCTAACTTCAGAGCATATACTGAATACCATGTTATTCCACCTCTGTGTCTGGCACTTGGTGAGTACATCAGAAGTGATTGCTGAATGAATGATGATATTATCCAGCACAGTTCTCATACAGTAACAGAGATAGAAATCCTTGCCTTGGTCAACTCATTTTAGCTTCTTTTCTTGGGGGGAGGGGGGTAGAGGATAAGGGGGGAGAGGAGGCTACTGTTGCTATTGTTTAAGTCACTTAAAAACTCTCCCCAAGTATTGCTCCTAACATTCAACCAGAGTTGATAACCACCAGGCTTCAGTAGTTGTTATTAATTCTGGCTGCACATGAGAATCTTTATTTTTTTAAAGAAATTAACACTGACTTTATAAAACTGAAATGCAATTTTGTAATTTTTAATTTTTAAATAATTTGACTTACATAATAGATTTACATAAAAGTTGCAATGAGAGATACATTTCTAATGTAAGAATAAGTGAGAAGGGATCACTTATTTATATTTATCTCAGAACCTAGTATGGTTTTGTTTTTCTACGCTTTACTGCAAACCACTGCCTACCACCATCACCCTAATCAGCCAAAAAAAAAAAAAAAATGGGGGGTAGAGAGGACAGAAGAAAAACAACTTCCATTACAGTATGGTAGAATGACCAGGGAAAAAAGGAGACAGTATCAAGCTAAAGGGGAAAGTATAAAAACAAGGGGATTAGATGACATCAATGCAGAGGTTTTGTTCAGGAGATAAGGAATGTTGGAACATGAATGGCAAATTCCTATCCTGAGGGACAGTTTCAATTCTGTGACTGTCAAGCATGAAAATATAATAGGGCTTAATCTTACCAAATATAGACCCACCCATAGCCAAGTAAAGGTAAAGTACTTTTGTATAATGGTTGGTTTGCCTTTCCCTGCCCACTATTTTCCATTATCACATTGTGAAACTTCTGCCAGAGAAACAGAGAAGAATAAAGTACAAGGGGAGTTAATAAATTAGATTCTTCTGACATATTTTAAACAGTTCCTTCACCATCAGGGCCTTTAGGTCATATTCAATGAACGTCCTACTGGCTTGAAGGAGATCATACATTTTGATATAAGTATCAGGTGGCAAATGATATGCCAGAAAAGTATGGTAGTTTTTGCCACTCTGTAGAGTTGAGGTTAAGCATTCAAACTAGTTACTTTCTTTTTAGCAGAGAGGGAGGAAGAGCAGAGGGTTAAGAGAGCTGGCATCCTGGCCACTTAGTTCTGTGAACCTGGGCAAGTTATTTCACCTCCTTGTGGCTCAGTGTACTAATCTACAAATAGGAGTAATAACAGTCCCTACACTTCATAGAGGTGTTAATAGAATTTAATGAGTTAATACACGTCAAAAGCTTCAAACTGTTCCTGAAAAGTAATAAGGGTTCAAAATGTGTAAGCTATGATCGTTATTAGTTGCTTGGCTTACAGATGGTTCTGCTACACAGCACACACTTGTTTTGAAAATGTAAATTTGGAGCTGTTGTAAATGGAACTGATTCCTTAATTTCTCTTCCTTCAGTTGCATTGTTTGTATAGAAGTACAACTGATTTCTGTGTGTTGATTTTGTATCCTGCCACATTGCTGAATTACTGTATGAGTTCAACTCCATTTACTACAGCTCTAAAAACCATAAGACACCTAGGAATAAACCTAACCAAAGAGGTAAAGGATCTGTACTCTAGAAACTAGAGAACACTTAATGAAAGAAATTGAGGAAGACACAAAAAGATGGGAAAACATTCCATGCTCATGGATTGGATGAATAAACATCCTTAAAATGTCTATGCTGCCCAGAGCAATTTACACTTTCAATTCAATCCCTATCAAAATACCATTGACATTTTTCACAGAGATGAAACAAACAATCCTAAAATTTGTATGGAACCAGAAAAAAAAAAACCAAATTGCTAGGGGAATGGTGAAAAAGAAAACCAGAGCTAGGAGCATCATGTTCCCTTACCTGAAGCTATATTACAAAGCTGTGATCATCAAGAAAGTATGGTATTGGCACAAAAACCGACACATAGATCAATAGAACAGAAGAGACCCAGAAACGGACGCTCAACTCTGTGGTCAACTAATCTTTGACAAAGAAGGATAGAACAACCAATAGAAAAAAGACAGTCTCTTCAATAAATGGGGCTGGGAGAACAGGACAACCACATGCATAAAAATGAAACTAAACCATTCTCCTACACCACACACATAGATAAACTCAAAATGGATGAAAGACCTCAATGTGAGACAGGAATCCAGCAAAATCCTAGAAAAAAACATAGTAACTTCTTGACACAGACCAAGCGACTTCTTTCAAGACACGTCTCTAAAGGCAAGGGAAAGAAAAGAAAAAATGAATATTTGGGACTTCATCAAGATAAAAAGCTTCTTCCAGTAAGCTTGAGAGTAAAGGAAACAGTCAACAAACCTAAGAGGCAATCCACAGAGTGGCAAAAGATATTTTAAAATGACATTTCAGATAAAAGGCTGATATCTAAGATCTATAAAGAACTTATCAAACTCAACACCCAAAAAACAAATAATTCAGTCAAGAAGTGGGCAGAAGATATGAAAAGACACTTGTCCAAAGAAGATATACAAATGGCTAACAGACACATGAAAAAATGTTCAATATCATTTGGCATCAGGGAAATACAAATCAAAACCACAATGAGATACCACCTTATACCAGTTAGAATGGCCAAAATTAACAAGACAGGGAACATTAAGTGTTGGCAAGGATGTGGAGAAAGTGGACCCCTCTTACACTGTTGGTGGGAATGCAAGCTGGTACAGCTACTCTGGAAAATAGTATGGAGTTTCCTCAAGAAGTTAAAAATAGAGCTACCTTACGACTCAGTGATTGCACTATTAAATATTTACTCCAAAGATAGAGATATTAAATAAGGGGCACATGCACCCCAATGTTCATAGCAGCAATGTCCACAACAGCCAAACTGTGAAAGGAGCCTAGATGTCCTTCGACAGACGAATGGATAAAGAAGATGTGGTCCATATATACAATGGAATATTACTCAGCCATCAGAAAGGATGAATACAACATGGATGGAACTGGAGGGGATTATGTTAACTGAAATTAGTCAGGCAGAGAAAGACAGTTATCATATGGTTTCACTCATATGTGGAACATAAGGAATAGAGTGGAGGACCACAGGGGAAGGGAGGGAAAATTCAATGGGAAGAAACCAGAGAGGAAGACAAACCATGAGAGACTCTGGACTCCAGGAAACGAACAGGATTACAAAAGGGAGGGGGCTAGGGGGTGGGGTAACTGGGTGATGGGTATTAAGGAGGGCACATTTTGGGTTGAGCACTGGATGTATACACAACTAATAAATTGTTGAACACTACAACAAAATCTTATGTACTACACGCTGGCTAACTGAACATAATAATAATAATAAAAAAGAAAACATAAATTTATCCCAACCCAATCAATATATCAGGGTATAATCTGAGCAAATTCAAGTTTTCTATGTGCACCCGTTTGAACTGAGCTTTGGAGGAATACACAAAACATACTCACGCCCTCACCTAGTTTGTGCCTAGAAGATCTACCTGCTCCTGCAGTTCACTATGTAAGTGATGAACAACATCCATCCACACACATTGTTACAACTTTTGTTCCACTACCAGTAACCTCCCTTCTCCCACTTCCCAATAATTTGTTACCTGTAACCCTTTGGATGCTCACTTGCATAAGCAAATTTCAGTCTTTTTCAGGATAAAGTGATGTATTTATTATAGCATGTGTTTTTTTTTAACCATTTAACATGTGTAAAACTGATTTACTATTTTTATTAGATACCCATCCTTTTTATGTGTCACTAATGGAGTTTCTGAGTATTGTACCCTTACCCCATTTTTCCCATAAGCACTGTGGTTTTTATTGTGCAACTCTGCATAGTGTCATAAGAACACATACGTTGCATTAGAGTAGGACTGTCATTAGCATATCTGCCATTCCACAAATCAGCGATGTAATTAGCTAAATGAAAAATAAATGTATTTCTACTTACTATATTTGAGTTAAGTATCATCACAAAGACTATTTTATTAATACAACTAAACTCAAATAGTATTACAAAATGTATATAAAGATTTTTTCCATGAAATTTTCAGAGCAAAATCTAAGACACTGTTCCACTAATATGAATGCAATTTCAAGTCTGTGGCCTTACTCCTAGGCCTGACTAAATGCTTCGTTCTCACTTACTAGGAATCCTTATCCAGGTTTCAGATTTCTGCCACTGTATACCCACAAGCTTCTTCCTACAAACATACTCACTCAAGAAATCATTTCTGTGATTTTCCGCATTTATTCATTCAACTACACTGTACAGGCCTAATAGGTCCCAAGTTGAGCATGAAAGGAAAAGGAGAAATTGAACACAAAGGTTGAGTAAGATACTTTTTTACCTAGACAAACTCAATGCCTTCATAGTCCCAATAGTTATTCCCAAAAGGAATGTCATTGAACTAATCAAATAAATAAATTTTTTAAAAAGTAATTTGCAAGAACACCTATTACTTTCTTTTTTTGTTTCACTAAGAGGCATTTACAACAATAGCTACTGGCTAAACCGCTTTTTAAAAAAACCTAAATATAATAATTCCCTCTACAACTCCTTTACCACCCATTGTAAGATTTCAAGTACTAACTTGTTGTTGTTTTAAGATACTTTAACTTTAATGGCTGGAAATTACATATTTTTTTTACAGAATTTTAAATAGAATGTCCTATGTTAGAACATCAACATCATGTCATATAGGAAAGAACAGTTTCTTGAACAGAGCAGGCTACTGACCTTTCTCACATCTCTGTTCATATCTGAACAAGAAGAAATATATTTCATTTCCAAAAAGGTAAGAGGAGGATCAGGATAAGAGGAAATGAAAGGAGAACACCTTCCCAGTAGGGAAAGTGGGAATATCATAAGGGTGTCTCAAAGACAGTATTCCCAAGAGCTTTGGGATAGCCATCTGATTCACATGACTAAGAGTTCATCCTGTATAAATGCAGAGGAAGGCACTCAAAGACCACAAGATGGACTGTGCCTTCTTGTACTCTTATTTGTATCACCTTAAAGTTCTGAGTCAACTTTCAGTGTTTTACACATGACTAAAATAAATCATTTCAACTAACTGAGTTCTTCCTACCTGAGGTTCCTGGAATTCAAATTTTCTTTTAGTACAATCTTAGATTCAATAGATTATAAATTCTACCTAATTACTTTACGGTGGAAATGAGGAGACTGAGCAAGAAATTACCACTTTTGAGTCTTCAAACTTTTATTAATACAAAGTATGAATTTTAAATGTCTCCAGTTTCCTGAAGTTTCAGAGCTGGTAAGGAGGTCTTCGACATTCTGTATACCACATTCTGCCACACAGCTAAATGGCAAGTGGAGAGAAGTCCAGAAACGTAAGTGAGTGGGAGCATTGTTTAGTTTGAGTGTTTACTGACAAGTTCCAAGGACTGGGGTATGGTGTCAGCAAGAAGTCCTGGAAAGCAAGCTTAGTAAACAGGAAAGACAAATATTCTCTTGGTCCTCATTTCAATGACCTGCTTGCATGTTTCAAAGGCCACCAAGCAGAATGCCAATCCACTGGAAATACCATGTTATGTATAAGGACAGAACTGGAAATTAGGACCTAAATGTTGAGTAATGAATATACTAGACCTTTCCTCTGAAAATATACATAGACTGAGGTTACTAAAATTAAAACAGGTCTTAACCACAGAAGAATTAATCCAGCCTTAAATTTCTGGATAAAATTCAGTGAAAAAGTATGTGCAAAACAAAATTGAGATCATTCCTGAATAACCAAGTTAAATCTTTTGAGACACTGAAAGAAAAACACTATCTTTTTGTCTCTCTCTCTCACATGCATTCCTCAAACCGTATCAAAAATTACTTTAAAAAAGTATAAGCATTTAAATTATACAAAATAAATTCAAAATATATCTGGAGTGTAAGGAATTCTGCTGATACTAAAATAAGAATGCACAAAGTCTAAGCAAAGTTCTACCCTCACCACCCTTCCAAATGTAGTTTTTACAATCTGTGTACAGATGTTAATTAGTGGGAAGAAAGTACAATATGGATAAGAAACCTAATTTCAAAATATTCAAGTAGAAAGAATGCTTTTCCTCTAACTAAATAGTACTGAATTATAGCAATAAAAAAGAAAGTAAGGGTAAAGAAGTGCACAGCAGAGGAGGGAAGGCCAAGACACTACCACCCTGATTGTCAGTTGGTCACTTCTTGATCTCTCACTTAAGCAACATCAAATTTCACTGCTTTAGATTTTCTTAGAAGGTAAATGAAATTATCCATCCAAAATTCCTGAATTCCTACAATTCATACATGCATTTACCTAAATCTCCCAATACCCCCAAATTTTATAAGGAACACTTTCATTCTCATTTAACGAACAAGATCGTGTATTAAATTCCTGCCACCTGCTGCATATCGTGCTCAAATGCCACACTCACTATCACTGCCAGACGTGGTGGTGGCAGGAGTGGAGAGGCAGCTCTGCTCCCCTGAACTGAAGGTTCTGATTTGGTCTTGGAGAGCAGTCTTCACATGAGCTCTGGGAGCTGCCTGATTATGTTTAGAGAAATAAGTATCCATGGTACTTCTTAGGTGGTACCCAGACAGGCACCCTCTGTTCTGAACTTAGCTTCTTTGCTCACACCATGTGACATTTCCCTCTGAAAGGGAAGATATGTTGTGTGAAGAATCAAAATGACCACAGGAAACAGGAGTCACCCTGCAATCAGAAATGGCCAAATCCCTGGAGGTTGAAGGTCTACTGAGGAAGGCTGCATGAGACCATCTGTGGGAACACACAGCAGGTGAAAAGCCAAAGATGAAGCCAGCAGTGACCATGATTATTGGAAGTGAAGGTGAAGGACAGAACTCACTGGTCTCAACTCAGGCCTAGCTCTAGAAAGTCACTCTCAGGGAAAGATAAACTTGGGACAAGATTTGGCATGAAAAGAATCCTGGGCCTTGGGTGTTCTTCTCTAAATAGAGTTCAGATAAGCTTTAAAAGCACTCCTAGTGATAGACAGTCACAGTTGTGACTACAAGGCTTCTCACAGTGATACCAATCAACCCAGAAGAGAATGGGTCAATAAGGCTGAACAAGCATAGACTTCATCATTAAATATTCACCTGAGCCTTTGCTCAGTCCTCGATTTAAATGTAGAGTCTACAACCTAAAGCACACTAAATGGCAAGGCCTTCTCCTCACTCTTCCTAACTCCAGGCAAAATTATAGTTCTTCCCCCTCCAACAATTTCTCTCATTACTAGAGACCTTTTGTATAGTTTTTGTCAGGCCCTAGTTCTGCTTATCTATAGGTCCTGAGATCCTTAATTGACAGTCATCTGTGCCTCATTCCGGGACCAACTGTAATCAAGACAGGGGTCCCACCAGCACACGGTACACAGGAATTCGTCTTTTGCGGTCAACTAGTAGTTCTCATCTGGAGTGAAATTTTTCCATCCAGAGATGTTTGTCAATGCCTGGAGACATTCATGGTTATCACAACTAGGGGAGTATTACTAGCAACTAGTGGGTAGACATTAGTTAGAGATGCTGCTAAAGACCCTGCAATGCACAGGGCAATCCCCCACAACAAAGAATTTTCTAGCCCCAAATGTCAACAGTGCTGAGGTTGAGAAGTGCTGCTGAAGTCCCAGCCCCAGGAATGGGCCATGGGAATTCATGCTCACACTGAGTTAAACTTCACCTTAGCCCCCAACTGTGTTCTCCTTGTTGGTTTGATTTCTGCCTTATATACCTGCTTCACACTCTGGTTCTTTCCAGCTGAACCCAGAATCCTGCCCTGAACGTTGCCAGCTTGATTCTGGTCTGACGTATTGGCGTTTGCCAGCCCTTTCGCCTGGATCTTTAACTGGAGTTCTAGCCACATGGACCCACAAAGTCATCACCAATCTAATTTTTTAGTATTCCCGCTGCTAAAAGCCCACTGCCAACCCCAACCTACCAGATCATCCATAAGAACAAGAACAGTGAAATCAGCCTTATTCACTGCCCCTTTGGACCCTATATTCTGGGATGTTAGCTGCCCTTCTCAGGGACCATTCACAAAGCTTAGCAAGCCATTCAATATGGGTCTCATTTCTCTCCCATCCTCCCCAATCTGTGTCACTGAGGTTCCAGAGTGTCCTGAGGGTGACATGAGTTCCTATCCTTTGAGAGAATAATATCTAATGAAACAAGACTGAGCACTGTGCTAAAGGCAACACTGCACAATTCAGACACTTTAACCCAGGCTTTAGAGCCATGATGATTCAGGCCTGGACTCCATTCTAGAACAGTGGTCATTTTTAAGAAGCCACAAAAATTACTGTCTCTCCTGCTCTCTTTCTCTTTAGTAATTATTTCAAATTGTAATATGGTTAGCAATCCCCAAGCTTTCCACTGCAGAACAGGCCCATGACTATTTCCCTAGAAGGGGCAACCTCATACTCTGCCAGGGTGATGTGTTGCCCATGGGCACAGTATACAAGCAGAGCCATGCCTCCCTTCCCTGATACAGAATGTAATTTCCACGGCAAGTTTATTCTAGACTGAACCAAAAGACAAAATGAGATAGATAAAGCAGCAGATGGAGAACAGCTGACAGGGATTATTCAGTCCACAAACAAAAAATAAGTATAGGCTTTCAGTGCAAGAAGGCCCACTGGGTGGGGTGGTTGCAACAGGTGCTTATTTGAAACAGGTGGAGAAGATAGTTCATCAAACGAGGGAGGGAGCAGCATGAGACTGCAAGAACCATGAGCACTGTGCAGTCAGATCAAGGAGTCAGTAGGGGGGCTCAAAGGTTGCGGAACGTCATCCTTCCTAGTTTCAGCCCCTGTTTTTAAATATGCATTGCTGCTTAAAATACTACTTCTACTGGGTTCTGAAGCTACTCTGCAAGGGAGGTTCACAAGAAGTACCTTAGGCACAAGAAATGATCATCACAACTCATCCTTCCCAAATACAGTAAAATCAACAATTTTTACAAGGAATCTCCATCACCAGAAATCTTCCCTGAAAAAAAAAGTGAATAAACATAGAGATAAAACCTAAAACACCACAAATGTTTGAAAGGTTCTGTAGATCTAAATTAGTATCTTCATATTTAAGGAGGACACATATTGCATGGAGCACTGGGTGTGGTGCATAAACAGTGACTCTTGGATCACTGAAAAAATAAAAAATAAAAATAAAAATAAAAAAGCACAAAGCGCCCTTTAGGGGCACCTGGGTGGCTCAGTAAGTTAAGTGGCCAACTCTTGATTTTGGCTCAGGTCATGATCTTGGGGTCCTGAGACCGAGCCCCATATTTGGCTCTGCTCTCAGCACAGAGTCTACTTGAAGATTCTCTCTCCCTCTGCTCTTCTCCTTGCTCACACATGCTCTCTCTCCCTCAAATAACTAAATAAATCTTCAATAAATAAATATCACAAGGCCTCCCTTTTTATTTTTTTATTTTTTTATTTTCCTGGATTCATGGAGAGACAGCTCCCAGCTTAGCATCAGTTGAACACACATGCTATACAGCTTTTTCAGTGGTCGTGATGGATTTCCCTTAAGCTATCCAAACAATTGCACATCAACATCCTTGATTTATGTTGGCAAAAAGTGGCTTCTCGGGGTTTTCATTCCTTCTGAGCTCTGTCCCACTGTGCAGCCCATGTGCATCAAGGAGTTATAGATACACGAAGCTGAGCAACATGAATTACTCTCAGATCACCAGAGAATACAGATGGGCTAGGGTGGTGAATCAGCAAACCATGAATAAACTTTCAAGCTGTAGCTGACAATGAAAGTAACACCAGAAGACTTGCAATTCACAACTGATAAAGTAGAGCAGCGTGCTTTTCCTGTGTGGGCAAAATCCAGATTTACCAAAGGAAGCACATCAGCTGTAAACACACTCTTTTACCAGCTCCATTTTAACTGGTTCCAGATTCTTTAGGGATTGATGAAGCCATCACTGGCATCACTTGCTACACATTTCTGAACTCAGACAGTTCCACATGAATCAGCCTTCACATTTCAGCTTATCTCTTCACTGCACAATTAAATGAATGCAGGCCAGGAAATAAAATTACATTTAAAAGTAGGCCAGCCTCTTCTGAATATGTTCATAAGAACCACAAAAAAACAAAATTAAAAGCTAGTCTTAGAAATGAGTTTTAGGAATGAATTTCATTCCATTTTATCTTTGTAGCCCATGAGGATTCTACGAATGCTGTGTGTACTCCAGTTTCATCTCCAATAGGGTTTTCCAGCCAACTGTGAGCTGTGTCCCTTTTGGTCATGTTACTTGTACAAAAATGTCTATATTTCTACTTTTTGCATGAATTCATAGTTTATTCAGATCATAGTAAAAATGAATCATCACTTCACTGGTATTGCAAAGCTTTCTTTCCACTACACTGGGTACATTTTGATTGGGTCTAACAAGTGTATTTCAGAGGGACTGGAAGTCCCTAGGCTGGGTCCTTTGCAATCTGAAATGGTCTGTGTATCATAACCACTGCACCCAACTAACCTGAACGGCATATGTAACTTATTGCCTGAGTTGAGACTTCTCTACCATGTCAAACTAATCCAGGCTTTTATCTGCATCAACAGAGAAAACTTTACCAGCTGTTGATACTTCTTCCCATGTGGAGGAATGCACACTCTCACTGCACGCCTGGACTCTCTCCATACCCTCATTCGCTCTTCCCTTGACAGCACATACAAACCACACCCTCTAATGTCAGCGTTATAAGTCATAAAAATGATGTTTTCATGTATCTTTGCCTTATTCCTTTGTCTTATTTCTCAAGTGTATTTGAATTTGGGGAGGAGAAAGGGATTTTCCCTAGCACTCCCTAATAGTTGGTGCATTGCTGAAGAACACTGAGAAATAAATGGCTGGAATGTAGGGGGAATAAAATAAACATGTTAAATCTTGAGGGGCTTTGGCTTTTTATGTATAGGAGAGATGTTCTGACCTTAGTGGGCTGTGGAGACTTTTACTGGCTCACAAGGCTAATCTCTGCACTTAGCTTTTTTTAAAATTCTGTGACTTGGAACAGGGGTTTTAAGCTTTAGATCACATGATATTTCAACCATGATGGATGATTATAATTTGTCCTGCAGTTGCTTTATATGGACTGTTTTTAATATGTGGCTCTCTGTTTCTTTCTTTTATGGACTATTGCAACCTAAAAACAAAGTCGCATGGCCCTCAGCAAAGACATGTCTCAGGAAAAATACCAGGAAAACTGGACCTTAACAACATGGTGGCCAAGAGTCTCCAAAACACTCTAGTTTTTTGTGAGGCTTAGTGAAGATCCATGCACAGGAATGACCTCATCAACTGCAGAGGGCCTAGAAAAGGCAAAGAGTTCAGTGAGCACAGGCAATCCCATGGTAAAAGTTTGGCCTTAAATACTACAAGCACTGGTGATAGCATACATGTGCTGGTGATTCAGGGACCTCAACATATGCTAGTTGGCCTCAAGGGCACACAGTGAAGAAGGGGCCACTCTGGGATTGAATGTAGACTGGTTCTGTGCCAGAAGTCAAGTTTTTTAAACAACCTGTATTAGTTTTCTTCTGCTGCCGTAACAAGTTGTCACAAACTTAGTGACCTAAAACAACACAAATATATTATCTTACAGTTCTGATGGCCAGAAGTCCAAAATAGGATCGACTGGGGCTAAAATCAAGGTGTTGGCAAGGCTGTATTCCTTCTGGAGGCTCTAGAGGAAAATCCATTTCCTTACTATTTCCAGCTCCTAGAGGCCACCAATATTCTGTAGTTCCTGTCTCCCTTCCTCCACCCTTAAAGACAGTAAGTAGCACAGCATCCTCAAACTTCCTCAGACTCTGACCCTTCTGCCTTCCTCTTATAAGGACTCTTGTGATTATATTTTAATATAATCCAAGATAATCTCCCCATTTCAAAATTCTTAATTGTATCTATGAGCTCCTTTTGCCATATAAGGTAACATCACAGTGTCCAGGGACGATGATGTACATATCTTTGGGAGACCACTATTCCCTCTACCACACCAGCATATATCCTGCCACTTCTTCACCTGGACACTGCATTTTGGGTCATGGTCTTTGATGACATACTAAGTTCCATATCCTGAGAATGTCATTTTTTTCTGAAATAATTGCTTTAGGGGTTGGCATTTGGTTTCTCTTCAAAATGTGGTGGGTGTGGTCCACCAGTAAAAATACTTTTTTGAAACTTTTAACCATTTAAATCCATTAGCAGCAATCCAGCAGTGAACAGTGTATTTTCTGCAGGAACCACAGCAGCCACAGTAAAATAAAGTCGCAGCTATAAGCACTGGCAGAACCCCTCTCTCTGAAACCCCTCAACCCAGCACTTAGAGGTCAGGAGGACATTAATAACTTTGGACTTCTAATTCATAAGAGCAACAGAATCTAATTTTAGGCTTTAATTCCCTTGGGTTTTGTCATTTTAGACTTAAACTTACAAAGGGATTAGTGTTTGGACTTTAATTTTTCTGAGGCAATTACCATGTGATGAACAATATTCAAATTTAAGGCATCTCCACATGGTTAGCATTTTATTGAGTATCTTTCTGTACTTGAATTTTATTGCAGAACTTCTTATAGGCTCTATCAGACAGCTGTAGTCGGACAGGACTTAAGAAGGGAAATAAAATAGGGAGAACCATTTTTGGCCTTGAAGTTAATTTAATGAATGCATTGTTCTAGCCCATTTCAAGGCCTCCTCCTGGGGCAAGTTCTCCTCCCTGAGGAGACCCGCCCAAACCAGCCCTGCTGGGTAAATCGGGGCAGGGCTCAGTGTCTGCGGTCCCAGATGTGAAGCGGGCTGCAGCACGTTACTGTGGTGCTGGGTGTATGCTCCAGGACTTGAGGGGGCTCCTTTACTCTACAGTCCACTCAAATGGGGCTCCCTGCAGTTATGGCAGTCAGGAAATAAGCCACATTCTCTAATAAATGTTTGTTAGTTAAGAAGGTGATACTTTGGGCTCCATTTGACCTATTCCTTCAGCTTTTTTTCAGTTGGATCTAAATTTGGGAGGAATACAAGGGTGTTAGTTATTGGACTCCCTGAAACACCCCCCCCAACAATTCTTTTCTCTCTAGATTGCCATATTTGTCTTCTAACTGATCTCTCTCTTTCCAGTCAGTCTTTGATGCTACCTGCCTGTTTTGTAGGCATTTGAGTTTGCTCTAAAGCAAGAGATCTTAACACTTTCTGTGATGGGAAACTCTTTTGGAAAATCTGTGGACCCCTCTCACAATAATGTCTTTATATGCATAACATAAAACACTGAGGATTACAAAATTAATCAGATTAAAAGTTTCCAAAACATGTTGAAAAACAAATTTGAGATATAATGAACATGTATGTATCTTTTTTAGTGCCTTAAAGAACAAGATCTAGTAGTCAACCAATAAGTTTTAAATTTTTTTTAAGATTTTATTTTTTTAAGTACTCTCTACACCCAACATGGGGCTTGAACTCACAACCCCGAGATCAAGAGTCACACGCACCTCTGACTGAGCCAGTCAGGCACCCTAGTACAGTCATTTCGATGTACTGAGCAACACAATTTTTCAAAATACCTCTAGCCATTGTAATAGAAAATGGACATATTGGTGACAAAATAATAGGTAAAAAATAATTCTGATGTTATATTTTGTTTCAAAAATGAAAGAAATGCCATATTTCAGTAACAGTTTAGTGAAAATAAATATGCAATCTTTTTCCTTTTCAAATTCACGAACTCCCTCCATGGAAAACGAAATTATAAACCCTGGGCTTAGAGTGGCTTCTTACTGCTTATCTGCCATATAAAAATACAAGTGCTCTACCTGCCCTTAGAGGTCCTCACCAGATCTCATTCTGGTCCTTTATACCTCATTAGTTTCACCCTGCACTGTTCCTCACTTATCTGAAGCAAATCAAATTTTTAACTCTCATACACAAAATTCAGATTTGTGCATATGCGACTGCTTTAAGTGATAACTTCAAGTTCTGAGCCTTATCCATTATGCATTAAATTGTACATAGTTTTGTTAACACTCTTCAGTCTAAGTATATATGAAAATTCCATAGCATGTCATCTAATAGATGTGAAGACCCACTGAGTTTTCCTAGAAAGGTAAGCTTGGTGAGAGCAGAAATTTCACCTTTCTTATCTATCTTTGTATTCCCAGTGCAGGGCATACAGAAGGAGCACAACAAACATTTGTGGAATGAATGACTGATCCACTATTCAATAATAAATTCAGATTTCCTAGAGAATCAAATACATACTAAACAAGATGAGTTATCTGGCAAACGAGAGCACATTCTTGATGAAATCACCCTTACTTCTTAGAATGTCTATTTCCTTATTATTAGAAAATACAAAGGTTTCTCCTTGCAAATCCTGCCCAAATGCACAGAATGAACAATTACCTTATTTTTTTTCTTAGAAAAGATTAAGTGAAAGTGTGTATCGATTTCCTTATTGCCTTTAATGAATATAAACAGATAAAGTCTGTACTTTGGGAACTGTTCCAGACAGGGTCTTCATAGCTACCTCCTGTTATGATGTTGTAGATGCTTTAGTAAGCATATTTGCTCAATGAATCATGTTAACCTTTGCTCCTTTCATATTATTCAATAGCTCAGGACTTCACTGTTTTTTCTTGAAATACACAGATAATTTTTCAAACACACAAAAAATCAACTAAATTTTATCTTAAGTGTTTAAAATATGTACAGATAAAGCAGTTGGTTGTGTTTGTTGTTTTTTTTTTAAGATTTTTATTTACTTATTTGACAGAGAGAGAGATCACAAGTAGGCAGAGAAGCAGGCAGAGGGAGAGGGGGAAGCAGACTCCCCGCTGAGCAGAGAGCCCAATGCAGGGCTCAATCCCAGGACCCTAAGACCATGACCTGAGCCGAAGGCAGAGGCTTCATCCACTGAGCCACCCGGGCACCCCAAAGCAGTTGTTTTTAAGTGATGGCCATTTTGAGTGGGGATTGGCAGAGATGGGTTTATTTCTTTTTTTTTTTTTTTTTTTTT
>LNAC01001371.1:10169-78640 GCA_002007465.1 Ailurus styani | reverse complement strand
AAAAAAAAAAAAAAAAAAAAAAAGGAGGGGGTAAGGACTGTCCATAGGAGATCTATGAATCTAAGAAGGACCTTTCTGAATCAGGCCCCTGTGTTCAGATCATATACTACTGCATGCTCCTTGTAATCTCAAAACAAAGAAGAAAAATCAACACGCCAAGACCATCTTTGCCATAGCTGAAAAGCTCATCTTCTCCTTGAACTCAAAGATGATCTCTTGCACCATTCTTTGACAAGCAGCAGACTGTGGAAACAGGGCAGTGTTTTTCCAGAGATAAACAAGGTTAATGGATATTCCATGATGGAAAGCTGCCGGTTCTAGATGCTGCCAGCTCCCATTCAAAGGAACTTACAGAAAGGTTGTCTGGCTTTCACTCACTTCACCCCAAGGCATCAGATTAGATTACCCAATACAGACAGTAAAAGTACCTCTTCCTTGTTTTTCTGACTGCCTAAGCTCTCTTTAATGGGGAATCCTGAACTTGAGGCCTGCTCCTGCCACTGCTTAAGGTCCCATGCAGCAGGGCCCTACTTGATCATATGCTATGATTTGGTCAGGAGGCCCCGGTCCAAACTTCCTAAACTCAAGGGAGAAATGCCAAAAAGAGGCAAGCTTCTCTCCCCTATTCTTAAATTGTTTGAAAATAACAATAGCCACAAACCATGAAGACTCCATCAAAAGAAAAACAAAACACTGATGATGTGCTTTAGTCCATTATTGCTAAAGAAGCATCCAACAAGTTGCAACTAATCCATTCCACCAGAGTGAATTATGTATCCAAACTATCCTACTTCAACAGCCAGGGGTTTATTAGGAGACCCTTAGGGTGATTTTGCTTAATGCCTGAAAAACAAGCAAAGCAGTTGAGCCTTTTATAAAAACTTTGGTCTACCTGTCCAAATAAATCAGATCTGTGATAAGAAAACTGATTCCCAGCCACCTTCAAACCACAGCCATGAACGTAAACAGAAGAAAAAGAAACATAAAGATTATGCTAAGTCTACCATACAAGTTACTCCTTGCCTGTAAACTCCAGATTGCATAAAGTCTGTTGCTTTGAATTAACAGTGGCCTATAAGTCCAAGGAAGATCTGAGGATGAACAAAAATTCCAATCTTGCTCACTGTGGCCATTTTAGTAGTCTTGAGTAGATGCTCACTAAATATCTGATGAATACTGGTGGGAACCATTGCATATCTACATATGATTGTGTGAATCAAATATTCATTTTGCAGACTGGTAAACGTTAGGCAGCCTTGTTTATTACAACTCTTTAAAAGGCACAAGCAACTAATATGCTAATATTAATGTGCAATCAACACTAACCCCAAGATTTGGTTCTGTTTTGTTTTTCAATTCTAGTCATGTCATGCTATGACAATGACACCAGTCTTAACATCACAGGTAATGGTGTGACCTAATCTTTCATTCAGTATTTACTGAATACTTGTCATATTGGTGCCAAAAGGCTAGGTTATGCTGCATTAACAAATAAGTCATCAAATCTCAATGCATTATCCCCCCCAAAAAATATTTGTCTCTCAATCACACAAAGTACTCTCCAGTTCCCGTGATTCATCAGGGCAGCTTTTTCTATCCAATAACACAGGTATCGAGGCTCCCTCCATCATATGAGCCCTTCATCTCAATGTGTCATCTCTAAGGTTCTCGTACTAGGATAAGATAGAAAGTGGAGAACTCATTTAAGTCCAAACTGATGCATATCATTTTGGTTCAAAGCCAGAACCAGTCATATCTCACTGTATAAATAAAAGGAAGCACGTAAATGTAAATGTACTGTATGTCTTTAGCACATGTACTAAATGTCTTTCATAGCTACTAGATGCAAGAAAATGAGATAAATGCTGGAGGATGTTTAGGCATACAAAAAAGAACACACTGACACTGTTTAGATTTCTAACCACTTCTAGCACTCATCTCTAGAATCATTTTCTTTCATTCTTCCATTCATTCATTTATTCATTCATTACTTCCATTCATTCATTTATTTAGTATACATTTATCCATTACCTATCTGCCAGAATTTGTGCTATGTGATGGAATAAAAAGATGATTAAAACTGATTTCATCAAGAAGTACACAGTCTAACATGTAAGTGTATAAACACTACCATAACCATAATTCAGTGTAAGACCAGCTATGATAGAAATGTGTATTAAGTGTTATAAAACTATTCATTCATTTAACCATTCAGCCAATATCAGAATTTTCTCACCAGAATTTTCTTGAAAGGCCCAACAAATCATCAGACCCTTGAATATAACTGAGTTGACATAGGTACAGGAGAAGTCCTATAACTATGGTTCTCAGTGACTTCAACATTCATATTCATGATGCCTAACATTGAAATTTCTCCTGATTAGAATCATGATTTCTGTGACCTATGTTCTCCTCTGCCTCAACTATCATAAGCCTCAACTAAGGGTTCATCAGCTCATGGAAGCTCTCAACTTAAAACTTCCATCTTAACATTTTATACTCTTTAATTTCTGGTATAATCATGCTTTCTGACCTCAAAATGTATTAATCACCTACTCTGTACCAGGTACTGGTCTAAGCACTATGGATATAAAGATGAATTTAGGACAAGTGGTCCTTTCCTCATGGAACTCAGAGTTGAATGGGAGGGACAGACAAGTCAATGGGCTATTACAATGTATCTCATTAAGAATTTCTATAGGGAGATTAGGGGGGTCAGAAGGGAGCATAAGAAAGGTATGTTGGGGTGGTAAGCAAGATAAGGCATCCTGGAGGAGGTAATATCTAAGCTAACACCTACAAGAGGAAGACCAATGGTCAGGGTAAAGGAGAGGCTGGAAGTTGTTCTAGACAGAGGGCTTTTCGGTTCTGAGAGGCAGAAGGATCAAAGAAGAAAAGAAAAGTAAGCAGAATAACACTCTACATTGAGAACAGACTCTGGATGAAAGCTGTACACAATGATGAAAGCTGTACTGACAAGCAATATGCAAGTGTATTCATGTGCTTGCTCTTCATTCCTTTCCTTAGAAAAATAACTGCGGGGTAAAGTGATATATACCATTTCCAAAGAAGTAAAATTACATATGCCATTAATATTATGCCAGCAACAGTTAATGCATGTGCCTATTCATACTCCACCGAGCAACCATGTCCATGAGCCATGGTGTTTGAGTTCTGATGCTACCAATTTTTAGAGATCTGGTCCACAGTGTGTTAGCAGTGTGAATATACACCACTGGACTTATTTTCCTGAATAACTGTTCTACATGTGTCTATATCATGAAGGTGGTCAGCTGACATGCTAATCTACACTAATAAACAGTTTTTGTTTAAGACACAAACTAAAAAAAGGAACTAAGTGGGGTTCATCAAAAAGAACAAAGCCTGGTCTCTTCTTCAATTCTTGTGTTAAAAACAACAATAGTTTTAACTTTGTTCCTCATATGAGGTAATGTTTTCTTAGGTATATTTAACAATATTTACCCATCAATTAATTGGCATCACATCAAAAGAAACATCTGTGTTCCTACTAATCTGGTATGGCTTCTTAATCATATCAACAAGAAGTTAGCAAAGCATGTGATGTGGCAGAAGAGAAAAATGTGAAAAGCTCTGCTTTAAATCACACTGTTTAGTGGGATCTATAATACATTCAGATTTGCTTACATTTGAATTGAAACTGAAAAGTGCAAAAGAAATCCATTAACCTAATCTAGACTGGGAGTTTACTGAAGCTGGAATATTACCTCCTGAAAGGAGAAAGAACTTCACTCAGAAAAAAGGAATATTTTTTTAATGAGAGGGTAAGAGCTCTTCAAGAAGATGAAAGGCAGTATAAGAACCAGAGTTTCTTTCAGACATAGCAGGCACAGTTCTTCTGTGGAGAAGAACGCCCATGTCACCATGTGATTAGAGGGCAAGAAATGATGAACCATCTTGAAGCTGTTGACTGCAGAGGGCACAGGATTTCCAAAGCTTTGGAAGATCAGAAAAGATGTCTGCAGGAGACTCCTCACAGATCCCTTAAATCATTTATTATCTTCCCTTTTTAACCTGTTATTTATATCTAAGTCTCTTCACTTAAGTTCAGTGTCTGATTCATTTTTGAGGTCACTGTAGCACCTATTATAATGTATTATATATTGTAAGATATACAGTAAGCATTTACATTTTGTAAGAATCTACCTAATATATGTGTACTTTTAATGCATTCCACTATCAAGGCATTTCTTTATGTTATGTTGATAAATTTATTCAGATCCAAGTGTGGTTTATTTATTTTCATTTGTAATGGGTACTTACTGAGTATCTATTATATGCAAGGATCTCTAAGCCCTATGGAGAAATAAGTAGATGTTAAACTCAATATCTTAACTAAAAAAACCTTATAACTGCAAATATTTTCCATATTAGTAGAAAAGCTTTATTTTAAAATTGATAACTTAATTAATCTCATACCAATTTAATCAGTATTTAACTGGTGCCCACTATATTAGACTTTCTTGATGGAACTGAATATTGCTTTCCAGCCCAGCATATCCATTAATGGGGTCTGAGGGAATGACTTTGAAGGTGAGTAAAACAAGTCCAACCTACACAGGTTTGAAAAAAACAAAACAAAACAAAACAAAACTTAGGCCAATATCAGTTACTCTACAACTGTCCTTAACCTAGCTGAAAGGGCCCAAACCATGGTGGAGTTTTGGTCCAAAAGGACAACTGACCTGTGAGATATGATAAGGAAAAGGGAAATGAACAAAAGAAGGAGGAACATACAGCCATGGACTCTGAGTCCTCCCTTAGTAAGCCTTCTTCTTTCTTGCTCTGGAAAGACCCACTGCTGAAAGAAAAGGCTAGCTGTTCAAAGTAAAATAACACCACTTCCCAAACAAGAAGAACAAGAACAAAACTTTTGGCTGCATATAGGTAACATTAAATATGTGTATACACACACACACACAGAGTATGTGTATATTTAACACACACACACCGTTCCCCCCTCCCTCCCAAAAAAGCATTCAGGGGAAAAAATGCAGAAGACAATGTATGCTCATGACCAGATATTTGAAGTGTTAAGTGAAGCAAGGGGACCCACACAGGCATAGGTAACATGCTGAATGTAAAGAATGTGGCTAACAAAAGTCTTAAATTCCTGAGATACCAGAATGGCCTCATTCTGAGAAGCCGCATTAATAGGGGCCTGCCTGTCTTTGAGCTGACTACTCAGCAAGTGACTCAGCAGATCTGACACTCCCTCTGAGGTCAGCTATCTGCTGGAGAAGAGACCTTTTCAGGTATATCAGAATGGTTCTGTCTCAAATAACATTCCCCTGCCTTTGTGGCTGAGTTTCCAGAAACTTGGAAAGAGGCCAGAAGTCATGCATTTAGCAGGGGAGATTCAGCTGAGAGTTTGATTCAGTATTACTTGAATCTCACTTATGCAGAAATCACAGCTTAACCATTCGAAGAACCTCCTGCTGACTTCCCTAGATGAGGAGTTCATTTGCTTTCTGTGCAGGCTGGAGAATCTGGGTAGTTGACTGGTTCCTCAACCCCACTGAATTTTTGAAGTCTGGGGGCCCTTGGAGGAGAAACTAGATTGTGTCTTCCCATATCAAGATGGAGTCTCACTTATAATGAGTAGCTTAACACTCCTCAGAGAGTACTGAGTTTCTTTGGAAAGATCAAGCGTTTGTGTTTTAAGAGGTATGAGTTTAGGGCACCTGGGTGGCTCAGTTGGTTAAGCATCTGCCTTCAGCTCAGGTCGTGATCCCAGGGTCCTGGGATCCAGCCCCACATCAGGCGCTCTGCTCAGCAGAAACCGCTTCTCCCTCTCCTCCCTGCTTGTGCTGTCAATCGCTATCTCTGTCACTATCTGTCTCTGTCCTTCTGTCTCTCTCTCTCTCTCTCTCTCAAATAAATAAATAAATTCATTAAAAAAAAAAAGAGGTACAGGTTTAAATCCCCAGTCACTTGTTACTTATCAGCGTGTCAGATTTGAGAGCAATCATTTAAACCTCATGTTCCTCATCTATAACACAGGAATAATAAGATCTAGACTATTTACACAGTTATTTTGATAATTCAATGAGCTGAACTCCAGAAGTCCTGTGAAAACTGTAAAGCCCAAGACAAATACAAATTCTTACCACTGTAACTTTTCTTCTTCTACATGTATGTACTATTTGTATTTACCTCTACCACATTCTACTTTGTGTTACCGCAACTTTTAAATATTTCTCTTTCTCTTCAAGACAGCGATTTATTTTTTAAAACTTGCATCACTATGTCTCCCAGAGAATGAAGCCTAGAACTTTGCACATTCAGTGAATATTGAGGGAAAATCCATTATGTGGTATAGTTTGTAACACTGATGGTTTTTATTGCTCAGATTAAAAAAAAATACACTTCAAAGGAACTATCTTATTTTCACCTAAAGTAGTAATTTCAAATAGAATTCAGGAAACCCCCAGACATAAAATTGCTTCAAGGATATCATGCTCAATAACAATTGTCATATAGAAGTTCTCCTAAACCAAAAACAGCCATGATTACCCTTCTAAAAATACTGCCACCACCAACCACCCCCAGCCAAGTATCGGCATCTCTTCCTTCTTCACTAGTTCCTAAGGCCAAGGGATGGTGGTTGCTTTCTATAGTTGCTACCCCAATTAAACTGTAGATATTTCTTTCATATCCCTTTTAGATCTTAACCTTTTACCTAGTTGACAAATCTTTATATTAAATTTCCTTGTTCAAATTACTAGTGTAGTTCTTGTCTCTTGATTGGCTCCCACACAACAGAGGTGGTACTGACTGGAATTCCAGCTCTCCCTCTGGAGCTATAATCTCAAGAACATTTCTTCCTAAAGAAAAGGATGAAATGCCTGCATCATATTCACATGTCTGGAAAATCAAGATCCTTTTAGCAATAGGTCATAGCATCTGGCAATATCCTGAAAGGACTTTTTTGGCAATTCCGAGCGTCATGGGAGTCAAGTCCTTACTTTAAATTTCCATAGTTGGGCTTTATAATTATATTTTGCTCCCTGAATGTGTTGTTCATTAAATAGAAACACACATTTATGCACGTGTGTGCCACACACATATAAAGCACACACATTATATTCCTATATTAAATGTACAACATATTCTTTTTTTTTTTTTTTTAAAGATTTTATTTATTTATTTCACAGAGGGAGAGAGATCACAAGGAGGCAGAGAGGCAGGCAGAGAGAGAGAGGGGGAAGCAGGCTCCCCGCTGAGCAGGGAGCCCGATGTGGGCCTCGATCCCAGGACCCTGAGATCATGACCTGAGCCGAAAGCAGAGGCATTAACCCACTGAGCCACCCAGGCGCCCTGTACAACATATTCTTTTTTGTAGTTAAGTTTGTAACAAAACATGTAAGTCTTCATTAGATTTTCAACAAGAATATGTAGCTCTTTCTTCTCAGAGCACTGGTTCACCTAGCAGAAACTATGGAAGTTCAGAAGGGGACCATTCCTTTTTTCCTGTTGAGGAAATATGTAGTTATATTTTCTTTATAGCAGGAAGATTCTATCTGGTAGAGAATATTAGGATCCAACCTCTAACTTGTATATTTTTATTAAAATTATTGATATAATTACTTGTATTTTACTTATTATATAAACCTATTTTTTCTGTTTGTTTTTTAACAAGCTATGGAACATTAATTTAATTGATTCTTGCACCAAACTGTGAAATTAGGCATATTTTCTGCTCATTTTATAGGTGAAGTTTGGAGAGTTTAAAGGGTTCGAATGAAGTCACACAAATAATAAGAGGTGGGAATAGAACAGATACTTTCTGACTTTCCTACTCTACTGTGCTGCCTCTTCATGTTCCTTTTTTTAAAAACAAATAAATGAATGTGGTATTTTAAGAACTAGATATTAATACTTATTAAACATACATTATGTATCAGACATTATGCCAGTGCTTTTGCACAGACTGAAACCATTATAAGAAACCACCTAAGAGATGGTACAATTATTACCCCCATTTTATGGATGAGGCTTAGAGAAACTAGGACATTTGCTCAAAATTGCACAGCTGTTAAGTGTCAGAAGTGAGGTTCACATCTAAGTAGCCTTGACCTACGAGCCACACATTTCTGTCATATGTTATTATCATGCTTTTTTTACAAGTCAGACATTTACTGACAAAAAAAAAAAATGGGTCAGGTTTTCCTGTTTCAGAAAGGGAAAAGGGGTGCCTAGTGGCCCAGTCAGTTAAGCGCCTGACTCTTGATTTCAGCTCACATTATGATCTTGGGTTGTGAGATCAAGCCCCATGTTGGCCTCCACGCTGGACATGGAGCCTTCTTGGGATTTTCTATTTCTTCCCTCTGCCTTTCCCCATCCCTTCAAAAAAAGAAAAAAGAAAGTAAGGAGAAGAGGTCATAGAAGTTAATAATCTAACCCTTCAAGAAATTTGCTATTTTTTAAGACGTGAATAAACACAAAGTAAATAAAGCGAATACATGGTAAAGAAATTAGCTTAAAATAAAACTGATTTTTTAGAAACCCAGGTAATTCTGTTATTAAAAAATTTTTTTAAACTATATGTAAGAAAGTATTGATTAAACAAACATAAAACTACTAGTCATATAAGTTATTAGTTTTGTCCTAAAACACTGCTATCAATGTTTACTTTTTAAATTTATTTATTTGAGGGAGAAAGTGATTATGTACACACAGTGACAGAGACAGAGGGAGAGGAAGATAGAAATCTTTTCAAGCAGACTCCCTGCCAAGTGTGGAGCCCAACACAGGGCTTGATTCCACAACCCATGAGATCATGACCTGAGCAGAAATTAAGAGTTGGATGTTTAATTGACTGAGCCCACCAAGTGCCCTAATCAGTTCACTTTTATTAAGATTTTTTTTTAAGACCAGTTTTAGGTTTACAACAAAATTGAGAGAGAAGTAGAAAGATTTCCTACATGTCCCCTGCCCACACATATGCACAGCCTCCCTCATTACCAACATCATTCACCAGAATGGTACACTTTTTACCAAGGATGAATCCACACTGATACTTCATAATCACCCAAAGTCCACAGTTTCCCTTAGGGTTCACTCTTGGTGTTACATGTTCTATGGGTTTGGATAAATATAGAGTGACATATAGCCATCAGTGTAGTATTACATAGAATATTTTCACTGCCCTAAAATCCTCGGTGCTTTGCCTATTCATTTCCCCACATCACTCCTGGCAATCACTCAAATTTTCAATGTCTCCATAGTTTTCTCTTTATTAGAATGTCATATAGTTGGAATCATATAGTATGTAGTCTATCAGTTCATTTTTAATTCATCATTTCTTCTGGTCTTAGGAAAGTAAGTAATAATTAGGACTGCACTGAAAAAAAAAGTGCCATAGGTTATAAAGTTCTTCATTAAGTATGAAGTAAAAGGACATAGACTATACTAGGTTAGAGAGAGAAAGTGTCTCTGTAAGCAAATGGCAGATGGCTTGGAAAAATCGTCTACAAATAATGACTGGCAAAAACACTTCTGGCCATGAGAATTGGTCCTGAACTTGTCCATTCTCCATAAATAATTATGAAAATGGGAAAACAAATTCTGAAGCAACAGTTTTCAGATAATGGACCAGAAGACAGTGATTCTTGAGAGAAGGAAAGCATATGAGTCCCAAATACTCCCTGGCTTCCTGACTCAAGGCACACACTAGACCACACTTTAAGGAAGTGGCACTTAAGTCAAGATGGTAACCTCACTGAGCTGAAGGCACTGAGACTGAATTTAAGGCAGTTGAAGCAGCTGGAATTTGATGAGCAGAGTACTGAAGAAAATGAAGCTGCAATAGTGAGGGGACTGCCAGAAGTCTACATGAGGGCTAACCAGGGTCTCTGACTCATGGCTGGGATGTGCGTGTACAAGGCTAGACTCTGTAAGGCCTATAAGGCATTGCCTGCCATGCAGCTAAAAGCAGAACAGATACTAGAGGTTACACAGTACTGAGAGATATGTGTGTCTGGGCACAGCTAAAGTGAAGAGACCTTACTGAGTACACAAAGCATTCACTTGAGACCCCAGGTAGGGCATGCATTATGGCCAAGAAACTTGCCCCAGATCAGTGGCTATATTCGAGGACAAAAGGTAAAACCCAAACTGATCCTCCTAACAAAGAAAAAGATGAGCAATTGATTGAAAAGATAATAACTATAATAAGAGAAATCTAAATTCTAAAAAAAGGGGGGGAGGAGATTCTAAAACTGAAAAGTACAATCTCTGAAATGAAATGAAAATATAGTTAATATAGCTCAATATTAAATTGAACATTGAAGAAAAAAGGTTAGTGTACTTGAGGACAGATAAACAGACATTACCCATTCTTAATAACAGAGAAAAATAAAAAGTTTGAAAAAAGTGAACAGAGATGCACTGATAGAGAAAAACATTAATCAGTCTAACATAATTCTAATTGGAATCCTAAACAGAGAGGAGAGAGAGGAGAGATGAAATTTTCCCAAATTTGGCAAAAAGCAACAATGTGCATAACTTGAAAGCTCGGTGAACTCTAAGAAATAAAAGTAAAAAGAAAATCACACTTTGCACATATAACCAAACTGCTGAAATCCTAAAAATAAATATGTAAAGCAGAGAATATGACATATTATATACAATCATTCAGACTACAGTTAATTCACATCAGAAACAATGGAAGCCAGGAGACAATGACATAACATCTTTAAAGTGCCAAAAGAAAAAAATCTTTTAACCTCAAATTCCATATACAGGGAAAAAAAATCAAAATAAATTAAGATGAAATAAAAAGATTTTCAGATGATTAAAAACTCCAAGGATTCTTCGATAGCAGAACTGCACTTAAAAAAATACAAAAAACAAAAACAAAACCTGCAATAACTGCAATAACAACAAAACAAACAATACAACAAACCAAAAAACAAGCAAATAAAAACACTAAATATTCTTTTGCATGAAAAGAAATTATTCCATTTGGACACTGAAAGTTAAATATAGGAAGGTAAAAGGAACATCAGAAATTATAAAGACCTTTGTCTTCTATTAATTTCTTTAAAAGAACATTGATTAAAGCAAAAATAGTATTGTATTTTGAGTTTATATTGTATTTAGAAATAAAATATATGATAACAGTAACTTAGGGCGCCTGGGTGGCTCAGTGGGTTAAAGCCGCTGCCTTCGGCTCAGGTCATGATCCCAGGGTCCTGGGATCGAGGCCCACATCGGGTTCTCTGCTCAGTGGGGAGCCTGCTTCCTCCTCTCTCCTCTCTCTCTGCCTGCCTCTCTGCCTACTTGTAATCTCTCTCTCTCTGTGTCAAATGAATAAATAAATTAAAAAAAAAAAAAAAAAACAGTAACTTAAAAGATAGAGGATGAAATTATACTGTTCTCTGCATTTATGTGAAGTACTATAACATTATCTGTAAGTGGAAGGTAATAAGTTAATGCATAGTTTAAATCCTAGAGTAACCACTAAAAATAGATTTAGAGGGGTTTAACTTTACATACAAAGACAAAGACAGGATGAAAGTAGCAGGATGAAAAATAATATGCCATACAAACAATAAACATAAGAATGGGGGCATATCCACGCATAATAACATTCAGGCAAGCACAATTGCTATGGACAAGGCAGAAAACTTCCAGATGAGCAATGATGCCATGGATGAGAAGAAGGAAATTTAATAATAACAGAATCCATTAGTCAAGAAACCAACAACCTTACATGTTTGTGCATCTAATAAGAGCTTCAAAATAAATGAAAAAAAAATAAAGGGATAATTAGGTAAATTCACAATTATATTTGGACATTTTAACACATACTTATCAAAGACTGATCAAGTTAACCAAAAAAATCTGTAAGGATATAGTTGTTAAAAATATCATCAGTCTTCTTGATCTAATTGATATTTGTAGGATATTGCAACCAACAGGACAGACTCCTTATTCTTTTTCTTTTTTAAGATAAATAGATTTATTTATTTATTTATTTATTTATTTATTTATTTATTTATTTGAGAGAGAGAGAGAGAAGGAACGTGGGGGTGGTGGAGGAGCAGAGGGAGAGACAGAATCTTAGGCAGACGCCCCACTGAGTCTGCCTAACATGGGTCTCGATCTGACAACCCTGAGATCATGACCTAAGCTGAAATCAAGAGCTGGACATTTTACCGACTGAGCCACCCAGGTTCCCCCAGAATACTATTCTTTTTAAGAGCATATGTAACAGGGCACCTGGGTGGCTCAGTGGGGGGTTAAAGAGCATATGTAACATTCACCAACATAAAAAATATGCTGCTCCATAAAAATATTACATTCAATAAATTTCAAACAACTGAAATCCTGCTGCGTTTGTTCACTAACCACAATTGAATTAGAAATTCGTATCAATAGACTGTTATTCAAACCCCAAATTTGTGGGAAAAAGTAAAACACCACATTTCTACATAACACAGAGGACAGTGAACAAATTACAAAACAAATTAGAAAATATTTCAAATTGAATTATAGTGAAAATAGAACATATAAAAATTTGTATGATGAAGCCAACACTTAAAGGGAAATTTGTGGCTTTTAAATGCTTACGTTAGAAAAGCAGTAAGGGAGTTCAGTCCAGAGGAAGACCCTTAACATCTACACCAAATTATACCTATTTATAGAACAATTCCTCCTGAAGAACTGAGTGCCAACTGAACAACTTCTGTACAAGAAAAGACAGAGAGAAGGGCAAATGAGAACAGCAAGGGAGGTGATAAGAAAGAGAACCCTCATCCCTGCAGCAAACTGCAATGTGAGGGATAGTACTGAGGGACCAGGAACAGATCCCTCTCCCTTGGGCACAGGAAAAAGAGCCATGGTTTAAAAGAGCAAGAAACATATAAAAGAGACAGCAGCACTAGAATGCCGCCAAATGGTGGAGGAGCTACAGAAATGCTCTGCAGGTCAGAGGGGCTCGAGAATGATATGGTTTACACTCCCCCTCCACATGAAAAGGACAGACAGAAATAGGGTCTAGTCCCCATAACTGGCTTGCTGCTTCAGCGACCCAGGTTCTCAAGTTCACACAAGCCCCAGTTGTCCTGAGGCACAAGAAAAAAACAAACAAACATGGGTTTGTTGTTGTTTTGTTTGGGATGTTGGGGGGATGTTTTTTCTCTTTTGTTCTCTTTCAAGTTTTTTGTTCTTTTTTCTTTCTTTCTTTTTCTTTTTTCTTTTTTTTTTAAAGCTGTGGGTTCAAAGAGCAACTAGCATATAAGAGAGCCAGCCTTAGTACTCTGCCAAACAGCAGAAGAGCTGCTGAAATGTTCTCCAGGTGGGAGAGGCTGATGGAAACAGTTAACAACCCCCCAACCCCCGACCTTGAAAGCACAGAACTGTCCAAGTCCAGGCACCCTAACAAGCCTGTTGTTTCAGTGAGCCCTGCACCTCTAGCCCACACCAGCCCCAGCTCTCCCACCAAGGCAGCCATCACAAGGCGGCACACTCTAGTACACCGCTGGTTAGTGCTCACCACAGCCCCAGCCATCAAGCCAAGGTGACAGGGGTGCAAAGCACCCCAGAACACTCCAGGTCCGCTGACTTCACACAGCTTGCTAGAGCACCCCTGGTGCAAAAAGCTCCTGAACCTCTTGATGGAGGTCTGCTTGAGACCCAGCCACCAGGCCAGGGTGCCTCCCGCACGGAGTACCCTGGAACACTCAGGCCTGCACTAGCCTTAACTCCAATGGCCTGGGCAAGGCACCCCCTGCACTGAGCATTTGGGGACAAAGTGTGGACAGACGTGGGACAACCTGGCTTATAATCCCCTTCAGCTTCAGCGGTCCTCCCAGGACCACTGCACATTTTGTGCAGAAAGCCCAGAGACCACACTGGCCCATGCCTACTTTAACTTTGGCTGTCCCACCAGGGTGCCTCCTGGAGTACCCAGGACCTCTCAGCTCAAATCCAGCTGCCCCTTCAGAGTACCTTCTGTGCAGAGAGTCCTGGAACACCCCAGTTTGCAACCTCTTCAGCTTCCGCTATCCTGCCAAGGTACCCTCTGTGTGTAGAGCCCAGATCCCCCCAGCTTATGCCCACTTTAGTTTCAGCTATCTTGTCAGGACAGCATCCTCTGTGGAGAGAACTCAGGGACCCCCTGGCCCTCATACCACCTCAACTCCAGTTGCCCTACCAAGGCATACCCTGCACAGAATGCCCTGGGACACCCTGAATTATACCCATTTCAACTTCAGCGGTCCTGCCAGGGTACCCTCAGTGCATAGAACTCTGGAACACTGTGGCCTACATCCACTTCAGCTTTAGCTTTCCTGACAGGCTACCCACTATGTGGAAAGCTCTAGGACTCCCACCACATGCCCAGTCATAGCTCTTGTCAGCCAGCAAAAGTCACTAAACACACACATTATACAGGGACTGAACAAACAGAAGACCATTCATTCAAGTTTAGGAGAAATATCTGTTCTGCCTAATCCATAGAAACACACACAGAAACTCAAGTAAAATAATGAGGCAGAGGAATGTGCTCCAAAATAAAGAACGAGAAAAACACAAAACAAAACAAAACAAAAAAAACAAAACTCAGAAAAAGAACTAAATGTAACAGACATAAGAAATATGCCTGATAAAGAATTTAAAGTCATGACTGTAAAGATATTCACTAGACTAGAGAGAAGAGTGGAAGAAATCAGTAGGACCTTTAATAAAGAGAAAATATTTTTTAAAAAATAAGAATACTTGTATACTTACAACTGATATAAAAAAACACTACAGAGACTCAACAGTAGATTAGCAGATGTAAAAGAACAAATCAGTGATTGGAACACAGGGTAGTGGAAAGCAACCAAGATGAACAGCAAAAACAGAAAAGAATTAAAAATATGAGGATAGGTCTTAACCTTAGGCTCTTAGGATCCTTCTGCCTTAGGATCTCTTGGACAATATCATGCGAACAAACATTCATGTTATAGGGGTCCCAGATGAGAAAAGAAAGAAAAGAGGGTAGGAAACTTATTTGTAGAAATAATAACCAAAAACTTTCCTAACCTAGGGAAGGAAACAAACATCCAGGTCCAAAAAGCACAGAGAGTTCCAAACAAGATGAACCCAAGGAGGTCCACACCATAACACATATCATTAAAAAGTCAAAGTTTAAAGATAGAGAATTTTTAAAGCGGCAAGAGAGGGGTGCCTGGGTGGCACAGTTGGGTGAGGATCTGACTCTTGGTTTCCACTCAGGTCATGATCTTGGGGTCATGCTTAAGATTCTCTCTCCCTCTCCTTCTGCCACTTCCTCCCTTTCTCTCTCTAAAAAAATAAAATAAAATGAAAGAAAAGCAGCAAGAGTGAAGCAAAAAGTTACCTACAAGGGAAAACCTACAAGGCTAACAGCTGATTTTTCAGCAGAAACTTTGCAGGCCAGAAGAAAGTGGCATGATGTATTCAAAGTGCTAAAAGGAAAAAAAAAAAAAACCCACAACCAAGGGTACTGTACCCAGCAAGATATCATTCAGATTTGAAGGAGAGACAGAGTTTCCCAGACAAACAAAAGATACAGGAGTTTATCATCAGTAAACCAGTCTTACAAGAAATGTTAAGGTGACTTCTTTAAGTGGGGAAAAAAATAGCCATAATTAGACGTAAGAAAATTATGAATAAAAAAGACATGAAATATGACAGCATATACATAAAACATTGAGGAAGTTAAAAAAAAGTTTTCCCTTTTAAAAAATGTGTCTGAACTTAAATCACCATCAAATTAACATAGACTGCTATTAACTTAGGATGTTATATATGACCCTCATAGTAACCACAAAGCCAAAACTTAAAATAGATACATGAAAAATACAGAGAAAACAAGTAAAATATAACACTACAGAAAATCATTAATCACAAAGAAAGAGAGCAAGAGAAGAAGAAAGGAACAGAGAAGAACTATAAAACAACCAGAAAACAAACAATGGAATGGCAATAAGTACATACCTATCAGTAATTACTTTAATGTTAATGGCCTAAATTCTCCAGTCAAAAGACACAGGGTAGCTTTCCGCAGTGGCAGTATCATAGCCAATGAGGTTTATCCGAGGCACGATTATTGCTAATTGAAAAGACACAGGGTAATAAAATGGATTAAAAAGAAGACCTATCTATATGCTGCCTACAAGAGACTCACCTCAGACCAGGCACATACAGACTAAAAGTGAAGGGATGAAAAAACATTTACCATGCATAAAGAAGCAAAAAAAACCAAAAAAAACAAAAAACAAAAAACAAAAAAAAAACCGAAAACCACCACAGTAACAATACTTACATCAGAAAAAATAGACTTTACAACAAAGACTGTAACAAGACACCAAGAAGGGCATTACATAATGATAAAAGGACCAATCCAACAAAAACATATAGTAATTGTAAGTATCTACACCTAACACCAGAGCACTTAAATACATAAAGGCTCTTAAATACATAAGTACATATATCAACAAATATAAAAAGAGAAACTGATGGTAATACAATAAAAGTAGGGGACCTTAACACCTCACTTACATCAATGGTTAGATCACCCAGGCAGAAAATCAACAAGGAAACAATGTCTCTCTTTTTTTTTTTTTTTAAGATTGTATTTATTTGTTTGAAAGAGAGAGACAAAGCAAGAGAGGGAACACAAGAAGGGGGCGTGGGAGAGGGAAAAACAGGCTTCCTGCTGGGCAGGAAGCCCCAGGACCCTGGGATTTTGACCTGAGCAGAAGGCAGATGCTTAACGACTGAGCCACCCAGGCACTTTGGAAACAGGGCCTCTTAATATACATTGGACCAGAAGGACCTAACAAATATACACAGAACATTCCATCCAAAGACAATAGAATACGCATCCTTTTCAAGTGCACATGGGGAATTCTCCAGAATAGGTCCAGAATAGATCATATGTTAGGTCACAAGCCTCAATAAATTTAAGACTGAAATCATACCTTTACTGACCACAATGGTATGAAACTAGAAATAAATCATAAGAACAACACTGAAAAAACATAAACATGTGGAGGCTAAACAATAAGATACTAAACAACCCAATTCAACTGGGTCAATGAATGAATTAAAAAAGAAATTAAAAAATATATGGAGACAAATGAATATGAAAATACCATAGTCCAAAGCAGCAAAAGCATTTCTATGGGGGAAATATACAGTGACATAAACCCACCTCAAAAGAACACAAAAAGTTCAAATAAACAATCTGATTCTACACCTAAAGGAACTACAAAAAGAACAAACAAAGCCAAAGGTGAGTAGAGGGAAAGAAATAATAAACAGCAGAGCAGAACTAAATGTAGCAACTGGGAAAAAAAAAAATCACTGAAACCAAGAGCTGGTTCTTTGAAAAGATTAACAAAATTAATAAACCCTTAACCAGAGTCCTTAAGAAAAAAAGAGAAAAAAAGGACACAAACAAAATTAGAAACGATAAGGGAGTAACAACTGACACCACAGAAACACAAAGGATTAAAAGAGAATACTATGAAAAATTATATGCCAAGAAATTGGACAACCTAGAAGAAATGGACAAGTTCCTAGAAATATAAAACCTTCTAAAACTGAGTCAGGAAAAAATAAAAAATCTGAACAGACTGTTTACAAGTAAAGAAACTGAATCAGTAATCAAAAAACTACCAAAATACAGAAGTCCAGGATCAGATGGATTCCCAGGTAAATTCTACCATTTTAAAAAGTTAGTTAATGCTTGTCCTCCTCAAACTATGCCAAAAATTGAAAAGAAAAATAGCTTCCAAATATATTCTATAAGGCCAGCATTACACTGATACTAAAACCAGACAAAGATACTATAAAGAAAAGAAAACAACAGGCCAATATCTATGAAGAACACAGATGTAAAAATCCTCAACAAAATATTAGCAAACCACGTACAACAATACATTAAAAAGATCATTCATTCACCATGATCAAGAAGGATTTATGTTCAGGATGCAAAGATGGTTTAATATTTGCAAAACAATCAATATGATACACCACATCAACAAAGGATAAAAGTCATATGATCATCTCAATAGATGGTAGAAAAAGCATTTGACAAAATTCAACATCCATTCATGATAAAAATTCTCTATAAAGTGAGTTTAGAGGAAACAGATCATGACATAAAAAAGGCCATATATGAAAAACCCACAGCTAACATATTCAGTGGTATAAAACTTTTTTCTAAGGTCAGGAACAAGACAAGGATAACCATTCTCACCACTTTTTTATTCAACACAGTAGAAGTCCTAGCCAGAACAATCAGAAAAGAAAAAGAAATGAGGCATCCATATTGGCAAAGAAGAGGTTAAATTGTGACTTATTTGCTAATGACTTGATTCTATAAACAGAAAATCTTTAAAATTCCACCAAAAAAACCACTAGAAGCAATAAATGAATTGAGTAAATCTGCAGGATACAAAATTAATACCCCAAAATTGATAATATCTCTATACATTAATAAAGTAGCAGAAAAAGAAATTAAGAAAACAATTCTATTTAGAATTGCACCAAATAGAATGAAATACCTTGGAAAAACTTAACCAAAGAGGTGAAAGACCTGTACTCTGAAAACCTTAAAACACTGATGAAAGAAAATGAAGATGACACAAACAAACAGAAAGATATTTCATGCTTGTGGATTGGAAAAATTAATGGTGTTAAAATGTCCATGTTACCCAAAGCAATCTACAGATTCAGTGCAATCCCTATCAAAACACCAATAACATTTTTCACAAAACTAGAACAAATAATTCTATCAAACCAAAAGACTCTGAATAGCCAAGGCAATCTTAAGAAAAATGAATAAAATAGCATATAGATTGGTCTTATCTTTTTTAATCCATTTTGTCACAATTCCAGATTTCAAGATACACTGCAAAGCAGTACTAATCAAAAGAGTATGGTACTGGAACAAAAACAGACACAGAGAACAATGGAACAGAATAGAGAGCTCAGAAATAAACCCATGATTATATGATCAATTAATCTATGAAAAAGGAGGCAAGCATATACAATGGGGAAAAGATAGTCTCTTCAACAAATTGTGCTGGGAAAATTGGACAGCCACAAGCAAAAGAATGACACTGGACCACTTTCTTATACCATACACAAAAATAAACTCAAAGACCTAAAAGTGAGACCTGAAAACATAAAAATCCTAGAATAGAACACAGGAAATAATTTCTCTGCCATTGGCCATAGCAACATATTTCTAGGTAAGTCTCCTCAGACAAAGGAAGCAAAAGCAAAATGAAACAACTGGACTATGTCAAAATAAAAAATCTTGTACAACAAAGGAAACCAACAAAATGAAAAGGCAATCTACTGAATGGGAGAAGATATATGCAATTGATATATACAATAAAGAGTTGGTATCCAAAATATATAAAGAAGTTATACAATTCAAAACAAATAAATCAAGTCTGATTAAAAATGGTCAGAGGACTTGAACAGATATTTGTCCAAAAAAGACAAGCAGATGGCCAACAGATACATGAAAAGATGTTCAACATCACTAGTCACCAGAAAAATGCAAATCAAAACTACAGTAAGATATTATCTGTCAGAATGGCTAAAATAAAAAAAGACAAGAAATAACAAGTGTTGGCAAGGATATGGAGAAAAAGGATGTACTACTGGTGAAAGTATAAACAGCCACCATTAAAAACATATGGAGGTTCCTCAAAAAATTAAAAATAGAAATAACGTGCAATTCAGTATTTCCATTGAGTATTTACTCAATGAAAACAGAAACAATGATTTGAAAAGATACGTGCACTCCTATTGCAGCATTATTTACAGTAGCCAAGATATGGAAGCAAACTGAGTATCCATCGATAGAAAAATGAACAAGGAAGAAGTGGTATATAAATACACACGCAGACATGTGCACATGCACGTGCGCGCGCACACACACACACACACACACACAGGAATGTTACACAGCCATAAAAAATGAGTTCTTGTCATTTGTGACAACATGGATGGACCTAGAGGGTATTATGTTAAGTGAAATGAGTCAGATAAGAAAGACAGATACCATACGATTTCACTCATACATGGAATGAATAAACAAAAAGGAGAATCAGGCCTATGAATACAGAGAACAAACTGATGTTTCCAGAGCACAAAAGGGTTTGAGACTTGAGTAAAAAGGATAAAGGGAGGTAGGAGATACAGGCTTCCAGTTATGGAATGAAGAAGTCACAAGAATAACAGGCACAGCATAGGGAATACAGTCAATGAGACTGTAATAGTGTAAGGTGATAGATAGTAGCTACACTTGTAGTGAGCACAGCATAATGCACTAACTTGGGAGAATCACTGTGTTGTACACTTGAAACGAATGTGACATTGTGTGTCAACTATATTCAAAAAATTAAATTAAAAAATAAAAAGAGAACAATAAAAGAAGAAGTCGGAAAGGCTTTTAATTAATGATCTAAGTTCCCACATTAAAAAGCTAAAGAAGAGCATATTGAGTAGGAAAAAGAAAATAGTAAAGAAGATATTAATGAACTAGAAAACAAACAGTAGAGAAAACTAACAAAACCAAATGTTCATTCTTCAAAGATATTGATAAAATGGATAAACATCTAGCAAGACTGATCAAGGATCCTAAAAGGAAACGCATACATATCTTACCAGCAACAGAAACAAAAGAGAATATATCACAATAGATTCTGAACCTATGAAAAAAGATATAACAAAGGAATATTGTGAACTTTATGAAAATAAGTTGAATGACTTAATGATAATTTCCTTGAAAACTACAACTTACCCACGCAGACAAAAGACACAGAAAATCTGGACAGTTCCAGATGTATTAAAGAATTTGTATTTGTTAATAAAACTTTTCCATAAAGAAAGTAATTAATGGGCGCCTGGGTGGCTCAGTGGGTTAAAGCCTCTGCCTTCGGCTCAGGTCATGATCTCAGGGTCCTGGGATCGAGGCCCACGTCCAGCTCTCTGCTCAGCGGGGAACCTCCTTCCTCCTCTCTCTGCCTGCCTCTCTGCCTACTTGTGATCTCTCTCTCTCTGTGAAATAAATAAATAAAATCTTTTTTTTTTTTTTAAAGAAACTAATTAGCAAATTTATACCAAGTGGTAAGCAAACCCCACCAAGTTATTCTGGACATTGGATGGATGGATTTCTCAGACTCTGAGGAGGATGAGAATGGTGGTACCTGCGCGGGTGGGTGTACTGAAGATCTGTTTTTCTTTTGATGGCCATTGTTTGTCCTTCTCCACCTTGCTCTCTGCCTCACAACATTTCACAGCAAGGTTACATCCAGAGGTACTAACTACCACCCTCTTACTTCTCAGTGGTTTCACACCATAGGAAGTACTGGTAGAAGAGGGAAAGAGGAGAGTGAAGTCACGGTGTTTATACCATTGGCTGCCTCCCTGCCGACCCAACCCAAGCTGGCTACTTCCCCTGATCAGAGACAACAATTCCTATCAGGTGGTCCCCTCTACACAGCTGTCTCTGCCTCCAGGTTCCAGAAACCTTTGCCTCCCCTCACCTCTTCCGACTCTAGAACTAGTAGCAAGACCACCCTGTTACTTGCTCCAAGCTTCTAAAGTATTCCTTATCATTTATGACATGCTACCCAAACTTTTGTAAATAGTTCCTTTATCAAATTCTCTTTATATTACTTTCTCTCAGCACACTATATGCTTCTTGACAGAATCCTAATTGATACAGCTAAAAGGTATGAAGACTTAACCCAAACCTATGAATAACTTCAAATATAACATTTTGGAGTAACCTTCATCAAGAATTATCCAATAATAAACAAACAATTTTCAAATCAAAGGCAAGAGATCAGGGAGTGAGAACAGGAGAATGGCAAGGGTTAACTGAGAAGGCAAGATGTTGCAGAATGAGAGTTCTCAAATGGGGCCTTGCTTTGCAACATTCCTCCTACTTTGTGTGAAAAGATATCCTGAGTTCCAGTCACTGGTGTCCACTGCTCCCATAAATTAATAATCTTCCTGTTGAGAACTGACCTTCCAAAAAACAACTCTTCATCGTGTCACATATGATCCCATAAAAAATTTTTTTCTCATAGGTCTGTAGACCAATCCAGATACTATCTGTGGTTTTTTTTTTTAAGATTTTATTTATTTGATAGAAAGAAAGACAGCCAGAGAGGGAACACAAGCAGGGGGAGTGGGAGAGGGAGAAGCACACTTCCTGCAGAGCAGGGAGCCCAACGCGGGGCTCGATCCCAGGACTTTGGGATCATGACCTGAGGCGAAGGCAAATGCTTGCTGACTGAGCCACCCAGGCTCCCCACCAGATACTATTTGTATGTACAGAAAACTTCATATTAACTCATCAGAAAAACAATAATAAAGCCCCAAGAAAAATATAAGAGATAAGAAAGACAAAAACAGAAATTGATGAATGGAATGGGAAAACAGGAACAAATAAAATTGAAAAATAAATCCGAGACAGTTCTTTGGAACAGACACATGAATAATAAACACTAGCTTGCTTATTCCAAAAAAGAGAGAGAAAATAAGTACACAAAAGTTAAAACTGTGAAGAAGAGCATAATCAAAGATACAGATGATATATAAGGGATTACTTTGTTCAACTCTACTCATACAAATCGAAGATATAGGGAATTAAGTATGTTTAAAAGTAACTTATCAAAAAAAGACCCCAGAGAAACTAGAAAACCTGAATATACCAATACTCCATAGATAAATTTCAGGAAGACAGTGGAGGTCGTGTTGACAAAATTTTAAAAAGAGAGAGTATCTTTGGGATGTTGAGGCTTGCAACACTCTTCTTTGTGTCACACAGGTTCAAAAACATAGTATTACATTCCCAAATCTGTAGATGTAATTGGCTCAGCTCTAAATAATCGTTTTGTAATTAAAATATTACAAATTATAGTTTTCAATTTTTAGGATGAATCTAAGAGAAAGCATCAAACTCAGGTATATAACAGGACTTTGACACAATAAAAGTGTCACTAGATTGATGGAAGTATATGGAGCTAACTTCCTCCTATATATTGGGGTTTAAAAAATAGAATTTAATACATTTAAATTCTTAAGAAATACATTTACTAAGTTAATAAAATTTAATAAAATGTTAAATTATCGATAAAATTAATAATAATACTTTCAAAAGTGTACAACTGGTAAGAGGCTGTGCAGAGGAAAAAGGCATGTAAATGAGCTAAACTCTTGGTCTTTCATTGCTGGAGCTAATGGATATTATTAAAAGTGGATAAATCATGAAATGGGAGTTAATGCTTATTTTTTAGAATTATATTTAAATGTAACTTTCAGGGAAATGGACTGTTATTAAATTTAAGAAAAGTGAATACTGATATAAAGTAACACAGAACACATCTCATTTACCATATTTATGTTTTAAAGAAACTGTGGTTCTTGAATCCAAACTTCTGTGTGTTCATTTAAAAAAAAATGTTTTGACCCTCACTAGTTTCCTCTGCCCACAAAGTCATGACAGGTGCATACTCAGAACCTGGGAAACAGGCCCTGGATTCAATGAAAGCCTTAGGAAACTCTTAGAGAGAGGTAGTTCTGGAGACAGAAGAGCATTCAAGAAAAATCAGTTATTTCCATTTTACATGTATGCAGAGATTAGAGACAACGTGTGGCCAAGAACACATTCCACCTCTTGAGTAGTCATTGTGTTTTGCAGGAAGCAATTGTAATTCAGTAGATGGAAATAAACATAATATAGAGTTGTCCCGGCTTTAGCGTCTGCCAAAATCAGGAAACAACAAGTCTGATTGTGACATCAAACTCCAGAGGAAGCCAACTAGTTTCTTGTTTGCTTTTGTCTGAAACGTCCTATGATGATTAACTCTATGCCCCCCATTTTCTCCAGGGCACTAGACTTTGGGCCTTCCTCACCTATAAACAGAATCAGGATGTCCTTCAGGTGTCCTGAAGTCCAGCCAAGAACGTCTGGTCCTGAGTAAGACACTCCACAAAACACACAGATTGCACATACTGAGGGAGCCGCAGGGAAAGACGAAAAGAAAGAAGTCAGCATAGGACTCTGACATCCATTTGCTTATAACAAATTCCATTAGATGCTAATATTCATATGAAACTCAGGAGGGAGAAATTAGGAATACACCCATGAATGACACTCATCTACGTTATAAACAGCTGCAGCAAAGCAGTACTACCAAGTGCCAAGTGAGAGAAAGGGGGAAAATATGTAAAAGGGGTAAAATCTTGAGTGCAACCAAAGACCCCTTAGACTGTCACATTACATACAACAGGAGAGGAAAGAAACCTTGGTGAAGGAAACATCTGGAGAGGGCTGACAACATATCTGCAGACACATATTCCAATAGGCATTTCAAAGCACCTTTCCGGGCCTCCATCTTTTTACTTATAAGATAGTTGGGCATAAATACCTTTTGCATTAAAAATGGAAAACCATTGATTATCATTTTTCAGCCACTGGCCAGGCTGCTTGGTAAAAAGAAAAGTGGGTCATTGAATTAGCAGACATTGTGGCTTCTTCTTTAAAAAAAAAAAAAAATCATATTCCAAAAGGAGGAAAATCACTGTCATCCTGAAAAGTGGTTTCAGGAGACAAGGGAGAGAAGCTCTGGGAGCACAAGCCCATTACTCTTTCCAGAGGCAAGGTCATGTCAGAGAAGAGAGTATCTGAATTATATAATAAAAGTCAGAAATTCCATGAGAAAAGGGCCATCCATCATTCATATTAGTAACTGACATGTTTTTTTCTGAATCAACTGAAATGATTGTATGAGATGATACTGAGTATCAAGTAAACATCTCTAGATAATATATGAAAATCAGCAGCAGCACTGTTTAGGTGCTGATGTGGTAATTTAAGTACTAATAGAACATTTACTGCCACGAAGAGTACTTATTATTTTAAGTTAAAAATATGATTGCTGGGGCGCCTGGGTGGCTCAGTGGGTTAAAGCCTCTGCCTTCGGCTCAGGTCATGATCTCAGGGTCCTGGGATCGAGGCCTGCATCGGGCTCTCTGCTCAGCAGGGAGCCTGCTTCCTCCTCTCCCTGTCTCTCTGCCTGCCTCTCTGCCTACTTGTAATCTCTCTCTGTGTGTCAAATAAATAAATAAAATCTTTAAAAAAATATGATTGCTGGAAGAGATAATAATTCAACTTACTCATTTCACAGATAAGGAATTGCAGTCAGGTGACACTGGGCAAAAGAAAAACCAGAACAATGATCTTCCAACCCACTTGGTGTATATCCTCTTACACTTCACCCAAGTGCATTATGGAAGCCATAGAACTGATAGAAATACTCTATCATGTCCAGGGGTGAACTGCTAAACCTAGGTTCATCTCTTGGAAGCCAACTGGTATGTGTAGCTGGCTGGGAAATATTCTAAGATATTCGTTCTTGTTTTTATCTCTCTGAATTTTTCCCCTTTTCCTAGTCAATTCAAGAGCTCTGTGTCTCAGTGCCTCAGGGAGATATATAACTGAGCAGAAATAACAGTGGCATGAAAAACTTCCTGAATTATATCTTCAAAATCCTAAGCTCGCTGAGAAGGAGAGAGTTTGATGGAAAAAGCATACACATTTGAAAAAATAAATAGATGGGACAGAGGAGTTTTTCCCCTAAACTAAAAGAAACTCCCCTGCTGGGCCAGGTGTGCAGGCCTCCCACCCGCTCGATGGCAGTATTCCAGAACCGACTTCCAGTTGTCTGTAGGGGGATGAGTCAATGGCCACCGGGATTTACGGAACATTCCTGTGTGCTGAGCGTGGCAACGAGCAACAGAGAGCTGCTGGAGCTGAAAGATCATGTTGGCAGGGAGAGTGAATATTTAGAGTGGCAGTAAGAGGAGCACAGATCCCTGATGTCTTGGTGCCTGATGCTTTGAGAGTGATGATCCTGAAACACTGACAGAACCCAGTGGAAAAGGTGGCAAAGACGATCTCCTTGCCCCAACTTCAGTGAGGCCTATTTAAGCCCTTTTCTCAACCAGGCCTCCACCTCGGGCTGTGAAAACAACAGACTCCTAGCACAGAGGATGTTGTCCCTGCACCTTCACAACCCCAAAGACACATACTAGACACTTAACCAAACACTAGCACAGTTTCTAACAACTCAAGGTTTTGAATTGAAAGGATAAGTGGGCTTAGAACTATTTCTAGAGCCGCATTTCTGTCACAAAGACCTGATTTATAAGACAAGTACATTTGTTTTTAATTCCTCAAAGAACTGGATTGCCACCTGAATGATACATTATCCTCAATTTTATCCTTTATATCATGGAGGAGATCTTCACCTAAGATGGATTCAAAAGATTTTGATGTTCTAGATTTAAAGCTCATCACTTCTGTGAGCCATCAGGGGATCTCCTTCAGTACCCTCTTCTGACACCAGAGCAATTAAAAAATACCAAAATTAAAAATTTTAAGAGTTTATTTAAACAAAAACCTATTTGAATCAGAAAGTGCCAAACCAGAAGTGGTAAAAGGAATACCTTGATATCAGATGATGTTTAAGCCTTTAACCCATTTCAATTTTTGTGACTTGGTGTAACGTAGGGAGTCAATTTCATTTTTCTGCATGTAGTTATCCAGTTTTCCTAACACCAGGTGCTGAAAGGACTTACTCCTCCCACTGTGTAGATTAAAAACAGAAGTCCTAGAGAAGACAAGTTACTCACCTAAGGTGATGGAGCCTGTAAGAAATCCATGCTTTTTTAACTAAACTACACAGACCTAAGCCTTGTACATATAGTTGCTTTCCATCCCAAGTTCTCTAGGTAGGGGAGGTCTTTCAGGGATCTCCTGGGAATACACCAAATAATTGGTTCTTCCATTATTCTTCTACCACTGAACTTGAAGATCTGCCTGGGTGATAAAGGCAAAGCAAAGGATAGAGGGTAGAGATGGGGGTGGAATTGTGGACATGGAGTACAAAGAAAAAAGCAAAGTGACGGAGGCAGATTATACCTTAATGAGTCACATGGGAAAGGTTGTAATGTCCAGGCTGAGAGCAGAAACAACTAACTTCTCGACATCCAAATGGCCAACAGACACATGAGAAAGTGCTCAACATCACTCGGCATCAGAGAAATACAAATCAAAACCACAGCGAGATACCACCTTACACCAGTCAGAATGGCTAAAATCAACAAGTCAGGAAACGACAGATGTTGGCGAGGTTGCGGAGAAAGGGGAACCCTCCTACACTGTTGGTGGGAATGCAAGCTGGTGCAGCCACTCTGGAAAACAGTATGGAGATTCCTCAAAAAGTTGAAAATGGAGCTACCCTACGACCCAGCAATCGCACTACTGGGTATTTATCCTAAAGACACAAAGGTAGTGATCCTCAGGGGCACATGCACCCGAATATTTATAGCAGCAATGTCCACAACAGCCAAACTATGGAAAGAACCTAGATGTCCATCAACAGATGAATGGATAAAGAAGATGTGGTATATATATACAATGGAATACTATGTAGCTATCAAAAGAAACGAAATCTTGCCATTTGCAACAACATGGATGGAACTGGAGCGAAATAAGTCAATCAGAGAAAGACAATTATCATATGATCTCTCTGATATGAGGAACCTGAGGAGCAGGGTGGGGGGTCGTGGGGGGTAGGGAGGGAAAAATAATGAAACAAGATGGGATGGGGAAGGACACAAACCATAAGAGACTCCTAATCTCACAAAACAAACTGAGGGTTACTGGGGGGTGGGAGGGTAGGGATAGGGTGGATGGGTTATGGACACTGGGGAGGGTTTGTGCTTTGGTGAATGCTGTGAAAGATGTACGCCTGATGATTCACAGACCTGTACCCCTTGGGCAAAGAATAAAAATAAAATTAAAAAAAAAAAAAGAAACAACTAACTTCTCAAAAGTACAGGTAGCATACAGGTATTTTCTCCCACTGAATTTGTGAGGGAAAGAGGTACAACCCTAAACATGCTATTGGAGTTGGTCAAAGATGCCTTAATCAATGCAGATTCATGCCTCGGCCAACAAATGTCTAGACGGTACAGTCATCACAAGATAAGTTCCCACCTTCCACAGTGGGCCATGTCTGCCTTTTTTTAAAAAACACAACCTAACTTTTTACCAAGTACTTATCCTTACTGACATCGTACAAGTTTCATGTGGTTTGCTGCTTATTTGGCATATACGTATAGCTAATTCACGTCTTCAATTAATCTGCATTCCTTAAAAAGTCACACATGCTCTTAGTCATCAATTTTTCATGGTTAATAAATTCACTAACAATGAAGAGTTCCAATGAGGTGAAAAAGCCTATAGCATGATTCTTCCAAATGTTTATCATTAAAGCACGTTCACACAAATGCAGACTGTAGCAATGGACTTAGTGCAAAGTAACACTGCAACTGTTTATATTTTTCCAAAGAACTGAATAATTTTTATACCTAAATAAACACAGAACATTACCTAGTTATGGAGATTAAAAGTTTCCAAATTCAACCTCTTCCTCTCAAAATGAATACATATCTAAAAATAAATTGAAAATATTCACATACTTATTATAGATTTTTAAAAACTGTACCAAGTAGAGGCAGGACATATACAGGGGTTCAGTGTCCCAAATTTCACTGTTAGTTTAGGAGACAGTTGGCTAGGATCTAGTAGGAGACCCACCAAAAAACTAAAAAATCAAGACCAAAACCAAAAAAGCCACTGGGCCCATTTGAGGACCTTGGCAGAAGCTTTCCTCCCCACATTAAGCACTACACTTAATTAAATATTTCATAGGCAAGGACTCACCACATTAAAAAAAAAAAATCTCCTGGGTGGCTCAGTCAGTTAAGCATTCACCTTCAGTTCAGGTCATGATCCCGGAGTCCTGGGACTGAGTCCTGCATCAGGCTCCCTGCTTCTCCCTCTCCCTCTGCCTCTGCTCCCCCAGCTTCGGCTCTCTCTGTCAAATGAATAAATAAAATGTTTTTTAAAAAATGTAGAAGGCTGAGGCTAAAACCTGTGTTGTGTGGGCTATTTTGGTTGTCCTTAACCATATGCCAACTTTCAGACCCCAGGGCTAGAGACTCTCCTTGAGCAAGTGGAAGGAAGATGAAGTGGCAGCAACTAAACAGTGGGCCAATGAAAACTGAACTAAGTGTCATCTTTGTCACATAGGCTGCTGCTAATTCCATGGGGGTTTGGCAAAGCAAGAAGAGAACAAATAAAATTTTCAGACCAGAGAAGGTTAAACCTTATGGAGGTGTGGAGAATATATGGTTTAACTAAAGGTTTTAGTTTAGCAAATCTAATATTGAAGGCATAAAAACAGGGACCTTGCCTTGTCTGTCTCCTAGAAGACCCCAGGAGAATATGACCAAATCACTGAAAAAAGAGGTCAAATGATGCTTCTATTGAAAAGAGAGAAGGACTACCTCCCATAAGGTAATTGTTACTCATCACTTACAACAGGTTTCACTGATTTAAGTTAAAACATAGTTGAATCCATCATTTGAAAACACTCTGGTCATTCATTTTTTAAATTTTTAAAAAATTTTATCATTTTCTAGTAATTATTTTTAATTGTGATAAAATATACACCACATAAAATTTACCATTTTAACCATTTTAAGTGTACAGTTCAGCAGTATTAAGCACATTTGGATTCTTGTACAACCACTACCACCATCCATCTCCATAACTCCTCATTTTCTTCTCTTTTATTTTTTTAAGATTTTATTTATTTATTTGACAGAGAGAGACACAGCAAGAGAGGGAACACAAGCAGGGGGAGTGGGAGAAGGAGAAGCAGGCTTCCTGCCGAGCAGAGAGCCCCACAAGGGGTTCGATCCCAGGACCCTGGGATCATGACCTGAGCCGAAGGCAGAGGCTTAACCAACTGAGCCACCCGGCACCCCAGACACTCCACATCTTCTGAAACTGAAACTCTATATCCATTAAACTCTAGTGTCGCATTTCCCTCTGTTCTCAGTACCTGGAAACCACGCTATTTTCTGTCTCTATGAATTTGAATATTCAAGAACCCTCATATAAGTGGAATCACACAGTATTTATCCCCTCGTGTCTGGTTTATTTTACTTAGCATAGTGATGCCCTCACGGTTCATTCATGCTGTAGCATGTGCCAGAATTTCATTTCTTTTTAAAGCTGAATAATATTCCATTGTATGTCTATAAAATTTGTTTTACTCGTTCATTTACATTTGTTAGATATATTGTTTGTATTTGTTTATCAGTTCCTGTGCTAATAGATAGTGTTGTTTCTACCTATTGGCTATTAGGAATAAGCTGCTATAAATATGGGTGGATAAATATCTGAGTCCCTGCTTTCGATTCTTTTGAGTACAGATATTCTTCACCTTATGATAGGCTTATGTCCTGATAAGCCCACTGCAAAGTATCTTAAGTCAAAAATGCATGTAATACACCTGACCTACCAACCATTATAGCTTAGACTAGCCTACCTTAAACGTGCTCAAAACACATTAGGCGAGAGTTGGGCAAAATCATACAACACAAAGCCTATTTTTTAGCAAAGGGTTGAAAATCTCATGTAATTTATTGAACAATCAAAAAACCAGAATGGTTGTATGGGTACAAAATGGTTTAAAGTGTTATCAGTTGTTTACCCTCACAATAACGTGGCTGACTGAGAGCAGCAACTCACTGCCACCACCCAGCATCATGAGAGAATATAACAGCACATATCACTAGCCTGGGGAAAAGATCCAAATTCCAAATCGGAAGTACAGTTTCTATGGAATGCTTATTATCATTCTCATATTACCATCAACTCAAAAAAATCATGAGTCAAACCGTCATAAGTCAGGGACCATCTGTATATATTCAGAAGTGAAACTGCTAGATCAAATGGTAATTGTTTACCTTTTTAAGGAAGTGCCGTATCATTTTCCATAGCAGTTATATAATTTTCATATTCCCACCAGCAATGCTTACGGGATTCCAATTTCTCTACATCCTCATCGACACTTGCTATTTTCTGGTTTTTTGATAAAAGCTATTCCAGTGGATATAAAGTGGTACTTCCTTGTGGTTTTGATTTGTATTTCCCTAACAATTAATGATGTTGAGCTACATTTACTCTTAGATAGGCATTAAATTGAAAGGAGATTGGTTCAAAATCTAGTGAACACTTACCTCTTCTGTGACCTCAAACAGGTCATTAAATCTCTCGAAGCTTCCTCATCGCAAAAACAGAGAAAATAAATGACCTACTCCACTAGGCTTTTGTGAGGACTGAATTCCATAATTCACGTGAAGAGTTACCACAGTACCCGAAACATATAAGGATTCATGAAGAGGTAGCATTTATTATCGATGCTGTTATTCTTGCCATCGTTACCACTATTATTGGCTTAAAAGTTATCACAAGTTTTTCTGAAGCAAAAATACATTTAATACTCTAACATATGTGAGCTCTTTTAGGAAAACTATTGGCTTCCTAAATGCTAACTATACAGCTATACATTACAAATACCACATAAATTGATAGAATTTTGACCCTAGAAATTTCCACGAATGATAATATTAAATAATGATGAACAAAGTCTCATAAAGTTCCATTAAACACCTATGAGTTTGCAAAGAAATAATCTGCCTGGAAGAACTAAAGAGCTAAAATTAAATCTCTCCTTTTCCTGAGTAGAGCCAGATGTAGAGAAATAAAAGTTGGGTGAGGACGGAGTAGATTGTGCATATCTGCTTTCTTTCATCTTGGGATCACGAGGCAACTGGGTATATTCATGATAGGAACTCTACATTCTCCAGCCAAAACCAAGTTGGTAAATTCAAGTGCCTGAAACCACAATGTGGACACAGCCTGTGACACAATCTGGACACAGCCGCAGTTGAGATCAGACTTGGAAAGGGCCCTGCTCTCTCTTTGAAAAATGTCTGTGCTGGTCAGAACAAACTAAGAGAGAGATCACTACCACATTCCATGGTCATCGATGGGACCTTCAAGACCAGAGGGACCAACTGGGTCCCTGGTCACATCGTTTTAGGAGACCAAGGAGGGGACCTCCTGGCTCCTTCATAGAAGCCATCACGAAACAGGAGGAAACAAACAAAAACAAAGAACATGCTTGTAAACTTCTGGGGGTGGGGGGCGGGGGTAAAACTCAAAAGCTCAGCTGAAGTTTTCACACACATGGACAGGCATTTTTCTTCTTTTTTAATCTTTTATTTTTTTTATATTTTTTGACACAGGGAGAGAGATCACAAGTAGGCAGAAAGGCAGGCAGAGGGAGAGGGGGAAACAGGCTCCCCACTTAGCAGAGAGCCCGATGCAGGGCTGGATCCCAGGACCCTGAGATCATGACCTGAGCCGAAGGCTGAGGCTTTAACCCACTGAGTCACCCAGGCACCCCGGCATTTTTCTTCTTGAAAATGAATTTATGTGTCTACTTGATTCGTAACTTGAATTCCAAAATCTTACATCCTTTCCACTTGGTGTAGGCAATTATATGGAATATTATTTGAAAGTATAGCTTTATTTATTTGAATACCATTTTGTGGACAGATCAGAGAGGGAGTATCATACCTATCACCTTTGCCCAGAAAAAAGCTTTCCAAATGTTCACATAAAAACTTTCAAGTGAAAAAATTCCAAAAACACTTTAAACAATAGTTTAAATTGGTTACATCAGTTTCAGACAGTATGTAAATGCCCAAGGTGAATAATTTAAAGCCTCATGCTGACTTGCTTCTCCAATATCCATCCCATTACCTCAGGCTTTGAAGCACACCCTTTACTGGTTGGTGTTCCTGTGATCACTAGCCTTGAAAAAGAGGGGCAAGATAAACTCTGAGCTAAGCATAAAATTATGATGCAAAGTTTCTTGCATCATAGGACATGGGCATTTGTAATTCTTTTGAGCTCTTAAAACACACAGCAAATTTTCCTGAAACTGGTTGGTAAGGAGAAAGGGAAATGAATTGACATTGAGCTGATACTTTGTCATGCATTATCCCAAGCAAACTTCGTGGCAATTATATAACTCAGAGGAGATGAAAAACTTGCTCAAGATCACACAATGAGTAAGCCCAGGTTTTTCTCCTTCTAAGTCCCAACACATTACATTTTATCCTAAAATCTCTTCCCTGTAGCTTCTGTTTCTGAACAGCGGATGTAGAAATGTCTCTATTTGTCTCAGCTCTCTTAGGTAAGACATCACCCTACTAAATATATGATCTCATTCAGCATGTACCCGGAGGGATGCCAAAGCAGCCAGAAGAGTGAGATATTTCCTTAATCATACTGAAACCTGCTCAACAGGACATCTTAGAGTGGAGAAAAACATCCTGATTTCTGCAATATAATCAATAATAACATAACATAAAGGCAAACATTTGGGTTGGCACCAGCCATTAATATGATTCCTGATGGACAGGACCATCAGAGAGTGAAAAGATTACTTTTATAATCACTTGTGGAGTGACAGCATAATAAGAATGAATGATATGTAGCTCAGTTATATATTTGCATGCTTTGTCGCTCCTCGTGCTCATATGGTTCCAATGGGCCTTTTGCTTGGCATTAGTCTAAACCCTGTCACACCCTTAACTCCTAGGAATCACTCACAAGTTAACAGAGGTCGGATCCTCCAAAAGGCACATAGGCTTTCCCTGCAATCATCTTCAACTCCATATATTCCAACAGGTGCGCTCACTGCAAGCACAGAAGGCCCAAAAGGATACTAAAAGCTCCACAGCCTTCCATGTTTTGTAGGGCACAAAGACATCTGAAGAAGAAATGATTCGATTTCTATATTTCATACAATGTCCCTTCTACAAAAAGATCTTATTCAGAACAACTTTTCATTTGTCACCATATTGGTTTAATAACATGAATAGGAATGACTATAACTCTGATTTTATAAATTCAAGAAAAGGCAGTAATAATGATTTGGTTAGCCCTTGTTAGGTTATGAACTCTAAGCAATATAATTATTTGCATTCAGCCCTTACCTAAGGTTGTCTCAGATGCCTCTGTACTTTTAGGCAGGAGGGGTGTCATCCAATAAACTTAAATTACATCTAAAGTCTGAAAGACTTTACTCATAAAATGCCATCCTTAGGCCCTGTAATTGAAGCTCCTTCCATCCCCAGGGGAGTTTTTTGAGGAAAGGTCTTGACAAGAGCATCCTTCTCAAGGATGATCGTCCTAAGACTTGGGAGTAGGAGAGGAAATGAAATCCTGTTTTCTTGTCCATCTCCTATTCCACTCCTCTAAGCTCATCACAATTGTCTTCTACTTCTCCGATTTTTTTCATTCACAGTATCAGAAAAGATGATTTTCCTTGGGTCTATAAACATAGAGTAAGTTACCTCCTGCACTCCCCTGACAATCACCGCTTCCAATAGGAAGTCCTGTATTGCCCAGGTAGGGTTAAGGTGACCCTCCTCTGTACCTAACACCTAAATATATTTCTATTATGTCATTTGTTGAACTATTATGTATAAGTTTGTTATAAATTATAAAAAGCTTCATTAATATAAAAAATGCATATATTATGAACTTCTTTCTTTTGATGATATACCATGTTCTTTTATTGTTTGGGAGTTTAGTTAAAAGTTTCATAAAATTTACCCTTGCTTCATTTATATATATATATATATATATTTTTTTTTTTTTTTTTTTAATGTTATGTCCTTGGTTGACAGTAGATATGTGACCAACCTACTAGCAGTAAGGCATAAAATCTGAATTGTTATAACCACTGTATTATGGTTATACATAATACAATAATTATACATCGTTATTATACATAATACATACTACAATGATTATAACAATAATCATTAGTTATTTAACCAATAGTTTTTTACTGCTAAATAACAAATTACTGCAACCTGAGAGCAGCTTGAAGCAACAGCCATTTATTATCTGACAGTTCTGTAGGTCAGAATTCTAAGTAGGGGGTGCCTGGGTGGCTCAGTGGGTTAAGCCTCTGCCTTCAGCTCAGGTCATGATCCCAGGGTCCTGGGATTGAGTCCCGCATCGGGCTCCCTGCTTCCCGCTCTCTCTCTGCCTGCCTCTCTGCCTACTTGTCATCTCTCTGTCAAACGGATAAATAAAATCTTAAAAAAAAAAAAGAAAAAAAAGAATTCTAAGTAGGCTCAGCTGGTTCCTCTGCTCAAAGTCTCACACTCAAGGTGTCAACCAACTACAGTTCTCATTTGGATCTCCAGGTTCTCTTCCAAGCTCACTGATTGTTGATAGAATTCATTTCCTTATTATCCTTTCCACATAGCCCTTCCATCTCCAAGCCAGCAGTGGTAAACTGAGTCTTTCTCATGCTTCAAATCTCTCTGACTTCCTCTTCTACTCCCAGCCAGAGAAAACTCTCCTTTTAAAGGGTTTGAATAATTAGCTTAGCCCACTCAACAATCTCCCACTTACCATACAGTTTAACATGATCACGGGAGTAACACCAAGGGGCAGGGGTCATGGTGTCAACTTAAAACTTTGCCTTCTACAACCATGACTGTGCTGCTTTTAATCAAATATACCTCCGTTTTTTTCATCTTTTTGTCTATGGCAAGAATATGATTTTCTACAGGGGATGCCAAGAATCAAGAAATGCAACTTGCAGGCCTAAAGCAGTTAGAGAATCACTGATTCAAATTACTCCCATGCTCCTGAATTCAGAAGAAGTGTGTGCTATATAAGTAAGCAGAGCAGCCATTCCCACTGGGAAAGTAATAATAAAGGCAGTCTTGATTTCAGTGGCAGAATGAGATGCCAATAATTCTATTAAAATATTCCACTGCCCCAAGAAAGTAAGGCTGTGACCACCACCTGAGTTGGAAATTCAGCTATCCTGCTGTCAAACCACAATTTCAGTTATATTGTACAACCCAGAGTTTCTGAGTTCAATCTGATTAAGCTGCTGACTATAACAGAATTAAATTTAAACTATTTCTCTGTATATTTTGTATTTATTAAGCATACCCACTATAATCACTATAATACTATTTTGAATATTTCCTAACATATATTTAGCTTATGAGTTAACAAAATCTCTAACAAATCAACCTATATAATTTTATTGGGCTCTTATCCAATACTTTCTGAAAGAAGAAATATGGGCCAAAATCAGCCCCAGGAGTTGATTTCATGAATGAGATTTACAGGGAATACAATAGGACAGGAAACTCTTAGAAGGAAAAGAAAGAGGCCCTTCTTAAGCAGTTACTATCATTACAGAGACATTAGCCCTTTTCAGTCAGTTCCTTGAAGGAAAAGACTATTTGTATCTTAATCTTTTTGTCACCTAAAAACAATGCCTAATTTCATGATTTGAACATGGTTAAGTGCACAAGGAATATTTGTTGAATAACAAATGAATGAATGTTTATTACAAAACTTGAGTAAGAAATATTTTAATAGTGAAAATTAAAACTAATCTTCATGTTCAAAAATTGAGAGCTACTTAAAAATGTTTTGTTGTTTCTGAAATTATGTTGAAGAATATAATATATAGTGATATAAAAATTGTACTACAAATTATAGTTGAAGGTAAGTTACTGAAGAGCACAAAATATTCCATTAATTATAGAAGGCTAAAAGATACAGCAACATACTAGGTTGTCTCTGAGGGTCGGATTACATGTTGTTTTTATTTTCTTCCTTAGAATCTTTCTGCAATTTCTGAATTTTATTCCTTTGTAACCAAATTTGAAAAAAAAAGTTCTGAAAATAAAAAAAGAAAATGAATCAAGTTTGAACTGCAATCTGAAGCTTTCAGCAAAACATAGTTGAGTCTTTGCCATGAACACCAAGTCATTTCCTTCTTTTCAGTGGCATTTATATCACTACCACGCATTTTTCCCAACTGAGATGACACAATGGAAAGACCATTCCTACACCAGACACTGAGCCACTGGAAAATGGAATGTCAATGTGAGTATCTGTAGATCAAGAAATCCAGTCACAGAGCAGGACCAAGATAAGATTCTAAGTTTATGTCATTTGCTCATCAGTTACTATACTTAAAGAAAATTATACACAGTGTAATACTCTCAGCTGCTGTGAAGAGGAAGGCATTTCGAGCAAATGTCCTTTAAATAGAGAAGGAGAGAAATAACTCCAAGTTACTTCAAATTAGATCTTAGTCAGAATCCTTTCCCAGTATGGAATTAGCTTTCCTTTTGGATTGAGGTTCAGGTTTGGAACCCACAGCCCAGAGATGACAGGCTGTCAGCAAAGACTAAAGAGCATCATTAGCACCAAGCAGTTCTTATTTGTCCTTGTCCCTTCATCTTCCCTTGAGTTCCTGGCTTTGCTTATATTTCTCTGAAATCATTAGAAAAATTCCTCTTAAAACAAGTGGGTGCCTGACTCATTGGCCTACTTCCTCTGTTTTCCACCCAAGTGGTAAACAATGGGCTCTATTCAAATGTGGACCGTCTGTGAGCTGGGAATCTGCGTGCAGACAAAGCTCATTGTCTCACGGCAGACTGCCAGATGCATGCTCTCCTCTGCTCACCTCCTGGGCTCTGCTTCTCTGTTATAAGGGCCACTTGACAAAACGCAAAGCAGTCTCATTGTCCTATGACCCTGGAGTCACTGTCTCTTTTTCCCCCCACCCTTCAATGAAAAACTACCCTAAATTCTCATGTCAAGGCATTTGAGAACAGCTTTTCAAAGATAAGAGAAACAATGACAGAAGGTAGCTCAGGTCCCAGTCATGGGATTTTCCCTAAGGTATACCAGGTTTCATTTATAATCACTTAAAGAATGCCCTAACTCCCCTCCTAAATTATTTTGTCTGTAGATGGTAGTTGCTGGGAAGAGAATTCTGCAAAGTTAGCGACATGACAAGGCATGGGAAGAGACTAGCTTAAGACTGCTTAAAACTGGGCGCCTGGGTGGCTCAGTGGGTTAAAGCCTCTGCTTTCGGCCCAGGTCATGATCTCAGTGTCCTGGGATCGAGGCCCGCATCGGGCTCTCTGCTCGGCAGGGAGCCTGCTTCCTCCTCTCCCTGTTTCTCTGCCTACTTGTAATCTCTCTCTCTGTGTCAAATAAATAAATAAAATCTTTAAAAAAAAAAAAAAAGACTGCTTAAAACTTGGAGAACACAGACGAAAGGGACTGAATACTAGTAGCAGAATCAGACTATGGAACCAAGGAACAGGACAGAGCTTCAAGTTAAAAGGGAGCAAATAGGATGAGAAGAACTGAAACTAAATAATGGAGTCATACTCAAGACAGAGGGAAAGAGAGAGAGGGAGAAACATGCTTACATGCACTTGAGGAAAGCAGCCACCCCCAGTGTGTATAGGAATCATGGGAGGAACATTTTATAAATTGTATAAACCCTGTCTTCCCAAAAATTTCATGTTTCCTAAGGAGCTGTGCCAGCTACCTGTGCCATTTAAAAATGGTTAGGAAGAAAATGAATTTAAAGAGACAATAAGGGTAACTAATAATTATTAAATAATTATGATATTCCAGTTACTGTATTAGATATGTTTTTTGTTTTGTTCTGTTTTTTATCATTTTGACTACCACATGAGACATGGGTTCTTACCCCTACTTTTTTCCTGATGAGAAAATTATAGCTTATGGAGGTTAAAAAACTTGCCCATGGTCACCGAACTAGTAGGGTAGCAAAAGATTTAAAAATCAAGCTGTGGCACTCTGGAAACAGTATGGAGGTTCCTCAAAAAGTTGAAAATAGAGCTACTTTACAACCCAGCAATCACACTACTGGGTATTTACCCTAAAGATACAAATGTAGTGATCCAAAGGGGCACAAACACCCGAATGTTTATAGCAGCAATGTCCACAATAGCCAAACTATGGAAAGAGCGAAGATGTCCATCAATGGATGAATGGATAAAGAAGATGTGGTATATACATACAAAGGAACACTATGCAGCCATCAAAAAAACACGAAATCTTGCCATTTGCAATGATGTGGGTGGAACTAGAGGGTATTATGCTAAGCAAAATAAGTCAATCAGAGAAAGAAAATTATCATATGATCTCTCTGATATGAGGAATTTGAGGGGCAGAGCCGGGGGGTCGTGGGGGGTAGGGAGGGACAAAGTGAAGCAAGATGGGACTGGGGAGGGAGACAAACCATGAGACTCTTAATCTCAGGAAACAAACTGAGGGTTGCTGGGGAGGGGGAGGGATAGGGTTGCTGGGTTATGGACATTGGGGAGGGTATGTGCTATGGTGAGTGCTGTGAATTGTGTAAGACTGATGATTCACAGACCTGTACCCCTGAAACAAATAACACATTATATGTTAATTTTAAAAAAATCAAGCTGTGTAGCAATTCTACTAGTGAATAAAATGAAAACACTAATTCAAAAATTCAAAAAGATATATGCATTCCTATGTTCACTGCAACATTATTTATAATAGCAAAGACATGGAAACAAGATATGGGAACAGCATCCATTAACGGATAAATGGATAAAGAAGATGTGGTGTGTGTGACACAATGGAATACTGTTCAGCCAAGAGAAAGAATGAAATCTTACCATTTGTGACAACAGAGATGGACATTGAAGATGACCACTAAGTGAAATCAGTCAGACAGAAAGACAAATACTGCATGCGGAATCAAAAAACAAAACAAATAAAACAAAATGAAACCCAAACTCCTAGATACAGAGAACAGACTGGTGGTTTCCAGAGGAGAAGGGGAGCTGGGTGGGTGGGTGGGGGCAAAATGGGTGATGGGGATTAAGAACTACAAACTTTCAGCTATAAAATAAATAAGGCATGTGGATATAATGTACAGCACGGGGAATATAGTAACATAGTATTAACTTTGTATGGTGGCCGATGGTAACTAGACTTTTTGTAGTGAGCATTTCACAATGTATACAAACGTCAAATTACTATATTGTACCCTGAAACTAAAAGAATACTGTACATCAGTTACCACTCAGTAAAAATAAAAAAATAATAAGATAAAACTGTGTGACTGAAAAGCCCTAAGAGAACTCATTCCTTCTTATGCACTAACTTCTCTCCCTATTAATATCCAAATACCAAGTTTTCTAGATTCCTCATCTTCAATATCCTGTAAATCCATCCTCTTCTATCCAATTCTACTGCTCCCAACTCAGGGCTTACCAAGTTTTCCCCAAAAGCCTTTTCACTGCCCTTCCTTTCATCCCTTCCTCTCTCCCTCCTTCCTTTTCTTCCTTTCCCTCAACATACATCAGAGTAGCACCGGCCTGCTTAAAACCTTTCAGTGACTTCCCACTGAGCTGAGCTGAAGTTCCTTCTCCCAAAGCTGGCCCTGCTTACCCACTAACCTTCATTTTATAGCCTTTCCTCACTATCTATGCTCCAACCACAATGGACTTCTTCAATTTCCTCAAAACTATAAGTTGTGGCCTAAATCAGGGCTTTTCCACATGCTGCTGCTTCAACATGAGACATTCCATCCTCCTCTTTACTTAGCTCAGCAATTTTCCAACTTTTTGGACTCAAGACTCCTCTATACTCTTAAAAATTATTAAGGATTCCAAAGAGCATTTTTTAAAAATGTGGATTCTATCTATGGATATTTACATGTTACAAATTAAAACCAGGAAACTTTTAAATACTGAATTCATCTAAAAATAACATAATAAACTGATTACACTTTAACATAAGTATTTTATGAAAAATAACTACATTCTCCCAAACCAAAATATATTAGTGAAAAGAATGGCACTGTTTTACATTTTTGCAAATCTCTTTAATGTCTGGCTTAATAGAAAACAGATGGATTCTTGTATCTAATTCTACGTCCAGTATGTTGTAACATCATACTGGAAAACTCCACTGTACACTTGTAAAAGAGTGAGAATGAAAACAGCTAATCACTTCTAAGTATTATTATGAAAATATATTTGACTCCTGAACCCACTAACAGTGTCTTAGGCAGGGACCTCCAGTGATCCCAGGCTGTACTTTCAGAACTCCTACTCTTTTTTTCCCCAGCTTTACTGAGATACAACTGACAAATAAAATTGTAATATATTTAGAGTGTACAACATGATGACGTGGTATACATAGACATTATGAAAGGATTCCCATAATCATGTTAAACACATCTATCACCTCACAGATTTACTTTTTTTTTTTTTTTGGTGAGAACATTCAAGTGCTACTTTCTTACCAAATTTCAATAATAAAATACAGTCTTATGAACTATAGTTATCATGTTATACATTAAATCCCCAGACCTTATTCCTCCTACAACTGAAAATTTATACCCTTTTATCAACCTCTCCCCATTTCCCCTACTCTCAGTTTCTGGCAACTACCATTCTAGTCTGGCTTCTGAGTTGAACTTTTTTGATAGATAGATAGATAGATAGATAGATAGATAGATAGATAGATAGAGATAAGATATAGATACAGATATATTATATAGAGAGATATAGATTCCACATATAAGTGATATCATGAAGTATTCATCTTTCTCTTTCTGGCTTATTCACTTAGCATGAAGCCTCCAGATCCATCTGTGTTGCTGAAAATGGCAGGACTTCCTTCTTAAGGGTGACTAGTACTCTTGTGCATCTGTGTGTACACATATATATCAATCGATCAATCAATTGATCTTTCACAGGTAGAGATCACATTTATCTATTTGAACACTGACAGATAACTAGATTGTTCCATACCCTGGCTATTGTGAATAATGCTGCAATGGACATGGGAAAACAGACATCTCTTACAGATAATGATTTTTGTTTCCTCTGGATATATACCCAGAAGTGGGATTGCCGAATCACATGGCAGTTCTAGTTCTAATTTCTGGAGGAACCCCCATACTGTTTTCCAAAGCAGCTGTACCAGTTTGCACCCCCACAACAGTGCATGATGGTTCCCTTTTTATGGACCCTAGCCAGTATTCCTTAGGTCTCATCTTAAAGTTCAAATGTGCCAGCAAGTCTTCAGTGACTCCAAAGAATAGGTTGGGTCCCCTGTTTGTATGTTCCTATAACACCCTCTAGTTTTCTGTCAAAACACTGGACATATACATAATTTAACCAGTAAAACTGTCTGAGGATAGGGACCATGTCAGCTTTCCTCATAGTGAATCTCCAGCACTTAGCCTTCCTTGCAGAGCCTCAGAGTATCTTTGTGGGAAGGAGGATGAGACAGAAAGAGGGAGGGAATCAGACCCAGGGAGACAAAATTCCTGACAATTGCTACATTCATTCAGCAGGATGTATGCTTACGGGGATGTAACTCAGCACAGCAGGCTGAAGCAGCCTGGATTCCCTTTCCTCTGGAGACAGACGAAGGACTAGAGTGAAGAGACAGGGACAAGACAGTGTAAAGTAACAGTTACCAGTACATGGGCTGGAATCTTCATTAGCGCAATTACCTGACAAGGTATGCTGAGAATCTACAATTTGCCAAGCGCTCTTCCAGGTATTTAGGAATACCTCAGGAGCAAACGGAGAAAAAATTCTGACCTCAAGGAGTTTCATTCTGACCTGAACTCAACTCCAGGTTCTGCCACTTGATAAATGGCTTGCTTTAGACTAGCGGCTTAATCTCCTGATGCTTCATTTTCCTCATCTGGAAAATGGGAACAGACCTAAATATGTCCTGGTGAGAAGTAAATAAAAGAGTATCTGTAACATCCCTCACAGAGAGTTTGCTTCCTAATAGATGCTTGATAAATGGAAATCTTTCTGGTGGCAACTCTTACTCCAAAAGTGATTTTTTCATATGCAGAAACTCTTCTGTAGACCACAGTCTAATCATTTACAGGACATCACTTGGGGAGGTGTGGGGGTGAGGGGGTGATATACTTCTGCGTCCCTCTAGATGAGAAGGTGCCTGGATTTTTACACTGTTTCATAATACTGGAGAATAAAACTCCTTGATGTACTATCATACTCTTCAGCAATGTGGTATTTCAAGGCAGGCTTTCCTAGGGATTCACTCTTATAGTTATGCCAATAGTATAAGACCATTTTTAAAAAGATTCAGTGCCAACTTGACTATTAACATAAGCTTATCATGTATCATAGACCTACAGACATGTCCAACCCCACCTCTGACTGATTTTGGCTTGAGCTTTCTGAGCAGCAGTGACTGCCTTCGGAACAGGATTGCCAGGAGAGAGAGAAATGGATTGGGATAGTTGATTTTTGTTTTCTCTTGCTACCTCCTTCCCTACAGTTATCACCACAATAGAGAAGTGAAAGAGAAAAAGAAAAGGATACTCATATCAACTGATTTTTCTATGTGTTACCAGTCTGGTAAAAACATTTGAAGTTAAAGAGTAATCAAACATGGAATGAAATTAAGTTTGGTAATTACTTGTGTGGATTTCACTTCCTCAGACTACTCCCGTTATTCCTTAGCAGGAAATTCATGAGTCAACTATTCAGAATCATAGTTATTATTCAAGAGATGTGGGTTTGAGAAGGAGAACCGATGCCATGGCAAACCTCACTGACTTGCTTAGACTGTTCTTCAAGTTGAAGAGCAGAACGATGTCTGAGGTGACTGAGACACAGATATGGCTTCAGAGTTTGTCAAGAAGACCTGAAAGCTCCCACATGGAAGTGAAATTCATTACTGGCAAGCACAGTGACAGGACACCCTAGAGGACTAAGCCACAAAGAATTTGCAAAGCGCTGTGGCTAACTCTGTGGCCTAGTTTGATCTTGTAGTCATTATCTTGGATAATCATCTCAAATCTGTTCCTGCACTTAAGAGCTACTCAGCACGTGACTGAGTTCCCCCCACCCCATCTCAGGTTCTCTTACACTGACCTGTCAGAGTAGACTTTTAGCTAACATAGATATTATATCAAATCATCCAACAGATGTCCCTTTCAAATGAGTTGGAGCAGAACCAACTATACGGAAAAGTTATAAACAAGGAAACGTGCAACCCAAGAATTTTCAATGGATTGGCATGGTTTCTTGTACAAAAAACTCAAGTCTCTTGGGTGCAACATGAGTTATACAAGCGTGTATAAGCATCAGAAAATTGACTCTCACCCCAATCAAGGCTCACACTTCCTGAGAGGAGATGCAGGGGGACATTTTAGAATCTAAAATCTTCATGACCTCAGCAAAGTATTCTTCAATTTCATGGCTCCAAGAAGTAACGAACTTAAATAATGGGATAAAAGGATTTAAGAGAGAGATATCCAGCATCCAGCCCCATTTCTGTCAGTGACTCACTCATTGTATTGGAAGGCAGTGGGCCAGAATTGTCTGATTTCTGTTTCTGATTTCCCTCTTCATTGGCATCAGAGGATTTCATGGCAGGAAGACTAATGTCTGACTGGGTTCCAAGTGCTAAATAAGAGTATTCCATGTTCATTCCAGGCCACCAAGAGGTTCAGGATCACCAAATCACAGACTATGAATTTGAGCATTTGATGGTTTTTGCAGATGGCTGGGTGAATGAAGCAAAACCCAGGAGATATATAAAGGTGAAAACTAGAAATTTCTCATTTGAATTATTTAACATGCCTCACCACGCCGGTGGTTCTGAATATAAAAGAATTGCAGGCCCTTCCATAGGGTGAAATGAAGTTACTGAGTTTAGTTTTTTTGACCAACACTAGAAATAAATAGGAAACATGCTCATTAATGTTTACAAGATGCTTCAGGGCACCAATTTCTTGGCAGGTATTTTTGTTGTTGTTTTTATTGTCTATATGTGCAGGCAATTAATACTCCTTAGAAAATCAAATCATCAATTCAACACTGCCTATTCCTGATTAAATTTTATTCTAGCAACAGCAGAGAATTCATTCACAATGTCCTATATGCCGGAACTATGCTAGACACTGGGAATATAATAGGTAACAAGGTACTGTGCTTCACTTCAAGGAATCTTCAACATCATTTGACCAGTTTTATTATTACATTATGTTGGAATTACCAGGGCACTTAGTTCAAATCAAGGGCTCATGTAAGACTTTGCAAAGGACATCTCAGGTGAGCTCAATCATTAAAGATATGGGGATAAGCGTACACATTTTTTTTTTAAAGATTTTATTTATTTATTTCACAGAGGGAGAGAGATCACAAGGAGGCAGAGAGGCAGACAGAGAGAGGGGGAAGCAGGCTCCCTGCTGAGCAGAGAGCCCGATGCGGGCCTCGATCCCAGGACCCTGAGATCATGACCTGAGCCGAAAGCAGAGGCTTTAACCTACTGAGCCACCCAGGCGCCCAAGCGTACACATTTTTAATTACACAGAATGTAGCACCCACTAAAATACTTGAGGCTGCTTCACATGTATTGCTTCTTAGGATCCAACTGCAGAACTTGTATCTATTGGACTCAGTTCGCTGTTCAGTATCAACATGGTGCCATCTCTCTCAGCTGAATACCAAACTCAGCAACTTCTTCCTTGATCCAGATCATGACTATAAACATTAAATAGGACAACCTGAAGTCTGGCCTCCCAAGAAACTTCTATCCAGGCTCTATCCATTAATTTCTTAAAGACTGCCTAATATTGCAAGCAAGGTTAATTCACTTTTTGCATAACTGTGTCACTTAGGCTCACCTTCAGATTAAAGAGAATTTAAAGATTACTAAAGTTATTAGCAAAAAAAAAAAAAAGAAAGAAAGAAAGATTACTGAAGCTAGCCTTCTCACTTTCTTATATTTGATGACATTGCTCATACGATGGCTCCACACTTCTTGATTTCCTGGAACTGCAAATTGGAACTGAATCCACATGTTGGAATTCATAAGTAACTAAATTGTAGCTTAACTTGATTAGGATAAGAAAGGGGAAGAAAGAGTAATATACATAACATCTTACTCTAAGTCCCTGTGCTAAGCACTTAATTCAGTCACTCAAACTCCAAAGATACATTAAGAGGTAGTTATCCATATCTTGGCTATTATAAATAATGCTGCAGTAAACATGGGGGTGCATATATCTTTTTCAATTTTCTTCAGGTAAATATCCAGTGTTTTACTTTTCTTCAGATAAATACCCAGAATTGCAATTTCTGGGTCATACAGTTCTACTTTAAACTTTTTTAGGAACTCCCCCATACATTTTCTATTTTTTTAAGGGTTATTTTTTAAGTTTTTATTTCCCCATATGTTTTTCACAGTGGCTGCAGCAGTTTGCACTGCCACCAACAGTACATAAGCGTTCCCTTTTCTCCACATCCTCACCAACATCTCTCATTTTTTTAATACTAGACATTCCAATAAGTGTGAGATATCATTGTGGTTTTGATTTACATTTCCCTAACGATTAGTGTTGTTCAGAATCTTTTCATGTATCTGTTGGCTATCGGTATGTTTTCTAAGTGTCCATCAATGGATAAATGGACAAAGAAAATGTATATATATACACACACAATGGAATACTACTCAGCCATATAAAAAGAATGGAAACTTGCCATTTGTGACAACATGGATGGGGCCTGACAGCATGCTAAGTGAAAACAGTCAAACAGAGAAAATCAAAATACCATATGATTTTACTTATAATGTGGAATCTTAAAAAAAAAAAATCATAACAAAACAAACAAAAACCAAGCTCACAGATACTGAAAACAAGTTGGTGGTTGCCAGAGGGGATGGGATAGGGTTGGGCAAAATGGGTGAAGAGGGTCAAAGAGTATAAACATCCAGTTATAAAATAAATAACTCATGGGGATAAAATGTACAACATGGTGACTATAGTTAATAATACTATATTGCATATTTGAAAGTTGTTAATAGAGTAAATCTTAAAAGTTCTCATCATAAAAAAATAACTGCATAGGATGAGAACTAGACTTATTGTTGTTAGCATTTTGCAGTTATACAAATATCAAATCATTTAATTTGATAATTATAATGTTATCTGTCAATATGTCAACAAAAAAATTTAATTTCAAAAAAGGAAGTAGTTATCAATGTTTCCATCTTACTGATAAAGCTTAAGGAGGGTAAATGATTTGCCTGAACTAAAAACTGAGTAGAGCCAAATGCTCTTTCCATTATGCTTCATCCACTTCCCTGTTAAGATAGCTCATCTTCTCCCATCTGATTCAACTCAAGCCCTCATCACATTTCACCAGTTTTTTTTTTTAATCGTGCTACGTTAGTCACCATAAAATACAACATTAGTTAGAATGGCAAAGATTAACAATGCAGGAAACAACACATGTTGGAGAGGATGTGGAGAAAGGGGAACCCTCTTACACTGTTGGTGGGAATGCAAGTTGGTGGAGCCACTTGGGAAAACTGTGGAGATTCCTCAAAAAATTAAAAATAGAGCTACCCTATGACCCCACAATTGCACTACTGGGTACTTACCCCAAAGATACAGATGTAGTGAAAAGAAGGGTCATTATGTACCCCAATGTTCATAGCAGTCATGTCCACAATAGCCAAACTGTGGAAAGAGTCGAGATGCCCCTCAACAGACGAATGGATAAAGATGTGCTCCATATATACAGTGGAATATTATTCAGCCATCAGAAAGGATGGATACCCAACTTTTGTACCTTTCACCAGTTTTTATATCAAGGAAAAAAAATCAAAGAAAGATGATACTTGACCTAGGACATTTATAGGGTACTAACCTAAAGAAAATGTGACTTGGATATGAAACGCTTAGATAATTTTTTTCTTGAGTAAGTATTCACAATTGACCTTGTTGCCACTTAATCCTCACATATCCATATGCTGTGGATTCATGAAGAAAGTTAGATGCTAAAAATTGTGGATTTTCATGAACTGTGTCCCCCCCCCCGCCACCCACTAGCAAATTCATTTGTTGCAGCCCAGACCCCCAATGTGACCATATTTAAAGATAGGGTTTTAGGATACTATTAAGGTTAAATAAGATCAAAGGGTGGGGCCCTTATCTGATAGGATTGGTGACTTTATAAGAAGAGAAAAAGAGAAAGATAGGTCTTTGTCTCTACCATTTTAGGACACAGCAAGAAGGTGGCCAAGTGCAAGCTAGGAAGAGAGCTCTCACCAGAAACTGACCATGCTGGCATAGTGATCTCAGACTTCCAGCTTCCAGAACTGCAGAAAAATAAATTTCTGTTGTTAAGCCACCCACTCCATGATTTTTTTGTTATGGGAGCTCAAGCAGACTAATAGAGCAATTAGGACAATTTTATAAAAACAGTGTGAGATTCAAAGGGGTTAACAGAGGACATGTGGTGAGTAAATTTGGTTACTCCCGATATTTACTTGCTAAATATATGCATTCATAGCTTAAAGCTCCAATCACTGTGGCATATAGTATACTTTCCCACAAGTATAGCATGGCCTACTACTCCAACAGGATCAGGGAGTAAAGAATGAGTAATCCAGGGGATGCAACAGTCCCATGTTGGACAAATGAGCATGACTATGTGGTTAGAAATATAAAGCAATATCTGTCACTGACACATAGTGTTAATCCTGCTTATTCCCCTCCTTAGGAATGGCCACAGATGTTTCCATAACAGGTGTATTTCCTCCCTCTATGTGGTTTTCCCAGACATGTCTACATGCAATGCTCTCATTGAGTCACTTTTTCTATTTAGGCATAGTAAGTAGGGAGATGAGATAGCTACCCAGATAATTTGATTAGTTCAATAATTTGATACTACTTAGTTCTTTCTGGGGTGTTTGACTGTCTATTTGGGAAAATAAGGGAAATTACCAAATGCTAGAGATTGCGTATTTCTCAAACCTTTTATAAATGTTGAATTACTTTACTCTTTTTTTGTGTGGTTCTTGAGTAATAGAAACAGGACAGAATAACGTGCATCACATTCCCTGAACAATGTATCAGCAGGCTGAAGCTTAAAAGGTGAAGCAATATAATGGTAATTCACATAGTGTTGGAGCTCAAACTTACCTACTAAATTCACAATCTTAGATTAAGCCCTTAACCTATTATCCCCATGCATTCTACCAAGAATTTTTAGCATCTAACTTTTTTCATGAATCCAATGAAAAGTACTAGCAATTTTTTTAAAGATTTTATTTATTTGACAGAGAGAGAGATCACAATGAGGCAGAGAGGCAGGGAGAAACAGAGGGGGAAGCAGGCTCCCTGCTAAGCAGAGAGACCGATGCGGGACTGGATCCCAGGATCCTGAGATCATGACCTGAGCTGAAGGCAGAAGCTTAAAGCAGTGAGCCACCCAGGCGCCCAGTACTAGCAATTTTTAATTTAATCCATGTTACCTGCATTTCTTAGCATATAACTAACTGTGGTTAATTAGGAAATTCAGATATCTTTGTCTTTCAATCATCATGTACTAGAATATAACCTTCTATAAATCCTGAATTAAAAATGCTCAGATAAGTCCATACTCCTTTCTAAAGGGAAGATGTGTGCACGTGTGTATGTAGGTACGTACAAGTGTGTGTGTGTGTGTGTGTGTGTGTGTGTGTGTGTGTGTGTGTACGTACATACAGATATGCAATGAGATATTACAAGGCCATAAAAAAGGATGAGATCTTGCCATTTGTGGTAACATGGACCTAGAGGGTATTACATTAAGTGAAATAAGTGAGAGAAAGACAAATATATGATTTCACTCCAATGTGCAATCTAAAAAACAAAACAAATGAATAAACAAAGAGCGGAATCAGTTCTATAAATAGAACAAATTGATAATTGCCAGAGGGAAGGGGGATGGAGAATGGGCAAAATGAATGAAGGAGTGGGAGATATAGGCTTCCAGTTATGGAATGAATAAGTCATGGGAATAAAAGGCACAGGGTAAGAATTATAGTCAATGATATTGTCATAGCATTACAAGGTAACTGACAGCAATTGCACTTATGATAAGCATAGCATAATGTATAAAGAAGTTGAATCACTATGTTGTACACCTGAAACCAACGTAAATTGTGTGTCGATTATACTAAAAAAAATTGTTTTAAAAAGAAAGGATTAGGGGTGCCTGGGTGTCTCCGTCGGTTAAGTGTCTGCTTTTGGCTCAGGTCATGATCCCACGGTCCTGGGATCAAGCCCCACATAGACTCCCTGCTCAGCGGGGAGTGTGCTTCTCCCTCTGTCCCTCCCACTCTCTCTCTCTCTGTCAAATAAAAAAATAAAATTTAAAAAAAAAGAAGGGATTAAAACATACTATGGTAGTATTTAATGGCATGGAATGCTTTAAATGATTAAAATGGTAAATTTTATGTTATGTTTATTTCACCAAAATAAAAAATATAAAAAATAAAATCATCTTATTTGTTTGTTCACATGTATATAGCCTAAATCTTCCAGCACTAGACTATAAACATAAAAGTAGGGACATCCTCTTTTTATCCCTATATTTATTACAGATCCCAGAATAGTATTTGGCAATAGGATATCTCTAAAAATATTCTTAATGATTGAGTGAGTAAATAAGTGAATGAATGTTTAAATGCCCCCTTCCCCCTTCCTCCACCACAGTCACTCTGGATAGGTGCTACTGAAAAACAACTGAGCAAAATACAGACTCAGATATCAAAAAATGGGCTTTGGGGGAAATAATAAACTAGGATGACAAATACCTTGCAAGAAGAAGGACTCGAAGGAAACACACTGTGTTCTTTAATATCTCCTGTGTATCAACAGTTTGAAATTAGAAAATTTATCTGATGTAAAAGCAAATTTAGTGGTCATTCTGTGCACTCAAAATGGCTAATGCCAAGCACGTGCAGGCATGTGTCCGCGTGTGTGTGTGTGTGTGTGTATTAAGATATTGGGGAGAGGCATTTTAAATAAACTCTTAGAAATTACTTCTCTAATACAAGAATGTAAGATAATTATAAAACTAAGTTCTTCCCCACAAAAATAATTACATGCAATAAGAAATAAGTATCTACTAACTAGAAATTACATGCCAAATACTGTGTGTTAGGTAACGTATATATAGTCTGCTAGAGCTGCCATAACAAAATACTACAGACTGGGGGACTTAACCAATTTTCTATTGTTTAAGTCTCCCCCCCTGCTACAAGTCCGAGAACAAGGTGCCAAAAAAGTTGGCTTCTGACAAGCTTTCTCTTCCACACTTAGAAGTGTCTATCTTCTAGATGTGCCCTCCCATGACCTTCTCTCTGTGTGGAGAGAGAGAAAGAGAGACTGAGATCTTGTATCTCTTCCTCCTCTGATGAGAACACCAGTCCTGATTAGGGGACCACCCTAAGCACTTCACTTAAACCTAACTGCCTCTTTAAAGGCCCTATCTCTAAATACAGTCACACTGGGGGTTAGGGTTTCTATATATTTACATGGGAGGTTAAGATCCAGTATATAACAAGTAATAAAGTGGAGAATATCAGTAAGACACTGACTTTCTCAAAAAAGATATAACCTAGAAGTTGGTTGGGGAGTGGAAAAACTGACATGTATGCCCATAGATAACTGTTACACCTAATCTAATAGAAATTCCAAAAAAGCAGGAAAAACCAGTTGCCCTGAGACTGAGAAGGAAAACGAATGAGTTTAATCTGAAATGACTCAGAAAGGCTTCATGAAAGATACATTAGATAGTTTCAAAATACAAGACTCCATAATAGTTTCCCTCTGAGGCAGATTTCAAAAAATAGCTATTTGAAGGGATCTAACCATATGAGAATGGAATGAAACCTCTGAAAGAAAACAAGGTAAGATCTATGAAAAACAAAATTTTAAAACACCTGGAAAAAGTCCCTGTTAGGAGAACTCAGTAATTGGATATATATAAAGGGAGCCACTTTTCTGCTTGTTACCGAAGTCTGATCTCAGCATCAGTGTCCTGGCCACAAAGAAGTCTAAAGTAAAATACACAAGAATATTTACAGATCTATATCTATATACAAGAGTCTACATATTTGCCCATACCCCCACATCTCAGCAAATGGACACATTTTTTAAATAGCTTCTACTGCTAAAAGCACATACACTCAAGTTTTATTTTTAAAGGCTTCTTTTTAAGAAAATTTTACAGAGAGAGAGAAATTCTTGTTGCCAGTGTGGTGCTATAGAGAAGCTCCTTTCTAGGATTCTAAGACCTGGGGTTTCTCAAACAATGGTATTCCTATCTAGATTTAATGAGCAGAGTTTAGGGGAAACAAACTGGCAACATTATGTTAACATATCTAGTGGCAGTCCATCTGGCTTCAAGTAATTTTGAGCTAAGCAGGAGAACGTCTGCTTGGACATACTACTTCCGCAAGAATGGACTGAATCTGATTCCAACTGGAAGTCTTTTAGTCTACTCTGAAATCACTCCGACAGTATCCTTCAAAGCCCCTTTCATACCATACTGCCATTATCTACTTGTTATCTCCTTTGCTAGACTGTAAGCTCTGTGATGACAGACACCGCCTTGTCCACTGCCACAGCCACAGCTCCTCACAGACCATAACTAGCTGCAGGTTTTGAATCTTGGCTATGAGGGTGTCTCTTGCCACAGCTATACATATTTTTATTTGGAAAATATTTGTACCAATCTAGCATCTGGGCTAGAAATCTGCACACACTGAGTATGGGGTTGTTTAAAAATGCAAGTCAGTTATAAAATTCTACATGGGATAAATCTTTATAGACCCTGAGTAGATCCTGCAACTAAAGGGGGCAAATTGCACTATTTCATATGCTAAAAATCTGTAACAGTTTGTGCTGCTTAATGGAATCCTCGCATTCTTTTCTACCTGATATCCTAATGTTCTAAAGGTATCTAGGTGAACACAACCTCCTCGAAAAATTATTACATTTCAGAAAATTTCTTGCAACTTGGTATGGCTGGTTTTACAACTAAATTTAGCTCTTGTCAATGAAATGTATGTGGGAACAAGACATGAAAATTCCAGAGAGTGCCTTAAAAGGCTCTTCCAAGCTCCCCCTCTCCCATCTCATTCCCTGGCTGGAATGTGAACATAATGGCTGGACTCCAAGTAGCCATCCTAAATCACGAGGTACAATGAAAAAGAAAGCCATATCCAGTGAAACAGTACGAGAGAAGACGACTGAGTTCCTGACATAAAGGATCACGGACTACACAACCCACCCCAGATGCCTTTAAAATTACTGCTACCTTGTATAAGTCACATTATTTGCTTTGTTTTTGATATACACAGACAAATGTCATCCCTACTCTTATTTTATGACTGAGAGGAGTAGCTTATCAGTCCAGTAACTCAACGAATTTTGGAGAACTTACGACAGCTTCCTCAGGGTTTTGGAGGATATATTTTAGTGCTACACAAATGTTGTCCATGGACCAGTGACAATCCACAAGCCATTTGCTATGGGTCCATGACAAGATAATAAGAGAATGCGAGAGTAACCATGTAGAAACTTTCACAGCAATTTCACATTCCCCGACTCATCTCACTGAACCCACTTGGATGTCAGTGAACTTTCCTGGTAAATCACATATAACACAAGCTGTCTACTACTCGTGTATAACAGAACTTCATGACATGTGCCTTTTGAGGTCACTTTAATGGTTTCCATTTTAACCAAACCTGCTTCAAATTGACTTTTAACATCACTAGCTCTATTAGGAATCTGAAACTGGCATTACAGGTATCCCTCACTTTTCTTAAGTGCACAGGACACCACTTTACTTTTACAAAAGGTCTACATTAGTACCTATTTTTGTTAACCAAAAGAAATCCAAAGAGGATTGTTGCTTTTAGGAAAAAAGGTGAAAAGCAAAAATAGCATTCAGCATTTGTTTCACAACAAGCTGTTACAGAAGAGCACACACTCCAAAGAGTGAGAGCGGCCGCCCCTCCAGCTCTTTCCCTGAGAAGTACACTCAAGCATCTCAGCACCACGCCGCCAAAGCCCTGAGCTGTGTCCGTGAGCATCTGTGCTTTATCTCCATTTATTTTGTGCATCCATTAATTAGCAAGATGTAACCTAAGGTATCAAAAAAACCTGAGAGAGATTATTTTTTCAGTCTGGAAACGTCAAAAAATGTTTCCACATAAACTAATAGTAATTGCTTCTTTACCTGACGCTGTTTCAGCTTACGAAAGGTTTCACAGGAACGTTTTATTTCTGGATAGCAGGGGAAATCTGTATTAACTTTAACCACAACATACAGATTTAAAAAAAAAAAAAGGCTTCACTGAACACTTTTGTCTAGAACAGATCGACCTGTCCTGATTGAAAACATAATGTTAACTAAATGATTGCAATGAACACTCCAAAGAAACAGATGAAAAAGCTGCACCAGTCTTAACTTGGAAGTATGATCTTTCGTATACTGAGTTCCACTTGGTAGCAATAATTGATGCTTAAGAGCTAAAATGACAGTGTGTTATCTGAAGAGATGTTCCAGTCAATAAAGCTATTAAGACCCAATGAATATTTTTATCTAAATTATAAAAAGTAGGAGCGCCTGGGTGGCTCAGTCATTAAGTGTCTGCCTTCGGCTCGGGTCATGATCCCAGAGTCCTGGGATTGAGCCCCTCATTGGGCTCCCTGCTCAATGGGAAGCCTGCTTCTCCCTCTCCTACTCCCCCTGCTTGTGTTCCCTCTCTTGCTATCTCTTTCTCTGTCAAATAAATAAAATCTTTTAAAAAAAAGTAAATTCAAAACCAAAGCAATCATTTTTTCAAAAAAGACTATTAAATTAAAAAGACAAATTAAAAAGACCAGCAAAAACTAATGTGCTTTGTTGGCTTCTTATAAAATAATACTTTGAGTTGCTAAGTCTAAGTCCTACTTACATGTGCTGAAATATTAATGAGAGACTGTATCAAAGATGTGTTCTTAGAAATGCTGAAAGAATCTCATCAAACAAGACAGCTCAACTGCCATTTTCCAAATGCCATTTTCAAACACCAAAGCTTAATATTATCCAGTATCAACTATAAAATAAAGCCAGTAAGACAATTTTCATTGCAACTAAACAGGTGTATAAATACTACTAAAATGGAAATTCCTTGAATATATGGGCAATTTGAACATGATGGTGATACAAAGGAAGAATTGGTTTTTTTAAGTTTCATTTTCAAAAACAACCAGTTCTACACTACATAGAACAATGCAGGATTAATCAATAAATGTGACACGGACTTGAAATTTTAGGAGTATGTACTGATGGCACAGCTAGAATAACAGGAAAGCATTCTGAAATAGCTGCACCACAATGTAAATGAAGGGAATGCCTCCTTCATCAAGAGTCTTACTACAAAACAAAACTGCAACGTGGCTGAACTACAAAGTGCACTTACATAAAAGTTAATGCACCAAATCTGAAATCATTCTTCACTTGTAACAATGTGGAAGCTGATTATAAACAACTACTAAGATATGATTGTCACTGAGGTGAAAAGTTCCATGAGGAATATCTGAACTACTGAACACACCCATTGTGTTTCTGCAAGATAAGAACCAGTTTCAACACTTGAAACATATAAATCAGTCTGTCATGCTAATTTGTTTGATACCTTTTATATTTTTAAATATCTTAACACTTTCCTTCAAATAAAGGATGTGACTTGTTTTCAATGGCAGGTAAGATCAAAGGGCAAAAAGCAAAGTTTAGAAGCTTGGAGAAACAGTTTCTGCAAGGTGGCAATAGTCTCATAATTTAATAATAATTAATAATAAGGCAGGTGATGATTTTGAAATTACATATCCACAAAGCTACTGACATACATCTTAAAAATTCTGTAGAAGGCCTTGAATTTACTTTCCATTGTAAGAATGTTCACACACAGGAAATCCATGGACCCAGAATCCATTTCTTTTATTGAAAGTTAATTATAACCTTAACTTTATAGGATACATTGTTCACAGAGGCTGGATTAGCAGTCTGTATTTGTGACTCATCAACGTCAAAACCTCAAATGTTCACAGAGGCTGGATTAGTGAAGAAATGGGCACAGTGGACCAAGGGTGGTGGGACCAAGTAAAGAACACAGGGTTGCTCCACAGCCTATGCTCAACGTTTCCAAGCAGTAGCATGGGGCCCAAGGTTGCCAGCTCTCCACAGTTTTTATCGAAAGAAGCCAGAAATTCCAATTTTTATATAAAAATAAACTCATTTAAAAATGTTAAAAACTAATCCAGATTTTTATAAACCACAAGACCCACTTAAAAAAAAATGCATCTGCAAGCCAGATTTGGCCTACGGGCTTCCAATTGGAAACTGTTGGGCCTCCAAAAGCTCCTGATAGAGAAGGTAAGAACAGCAAATGAAAAGGGTTTCTTTCAAGTTCAGCCTGATGATAACTTTTGGCAATTTCCTATCAGCCTTTTCTCATCGATGGAAAACAGCTGCTGATGTGATCCAAGGTTTACAGAAACACTCTTCCTGCCTCAGTCTGGCCTGAGGCACCACCACAATAGGTCTCAGATACCAGAGTGAGCTTGAAACAGACCCCATATGGAAAATCCATGCAGGAAACATTCAACAAGAGATCCTGTGACTCTTGGTCTACTTGGCCAGAAAAGGATATAAAAATAAGGCACAGCACAAAGAGAAGAGAGCACCTGAGGAGGACCTCTAGTTATGAAACTAGTGCATGGTTCATGCATGACACAGCTAAGCCACCCGGTATGCCTGCCATGTTGGGATTGCCCTGTCCTCCCAGTCTGGCAGGCCAAGGGATGCATGAATTAGTGTTTCTGCGAAACACATACAGGCTCTGTACTCATAATTCACTCTCAGAAATAAGGGAAAACCAATGTACATTTGCTATCTAGAGGTGCCATGTGACTTTACCGGCTGATGTTTATAAAAGAGTTGACAGTGCCATATAAGTACTGAATGGCATTGTTCTTCCCCAGGGCTCTCATGGACAAGATAAAAGATAGATGTCCCTCTCTGCCTCTGAGGGCCTTTCCCAGCCCCTTCTCCTTTTGTCCTCCCCATCTATAAGCTATAAGGTATCTGCCCTGAGATCCTGAGATGGCCTTTCCCATTAAACCTCATCATTATTCATGGTCTATGGAAAGAACTCACTTTAGGTCTGAATACTCTACAAGCTGTGGGAGTGTCCAAACTCAGCACAATGTAGCCATGATCTCACTATCTAGAGGTGCTTTCATTTAAAGAAATGCTTCATTCACTGGAGGGATGGGAAGGTCTGAGGTGCAGGAGGTGTGATTTGCACTCATTGTGGAGCTCTTACTACCTGAAACAAATGAATTGCATTTCTGTGCTGGACTCTGTCTTTCCCTTTCCCACCCAGTAGCTCCAAATTCTGGATACACAACATTTCTAAAAACCCCAACACAATTCAAACAATAGAGATCTCAATTTAAAAACTGTAACTCTGGCTAGAGAGAGCTAAGCCAGCATCTAAACCTCCCTGACTTTTCACAGCACTTACTGTTTGGGTCATAGGTTTGGCTCTTAGTTATATTCAATTTAACACATAATTATATCCCTGCTCTTTTGTGTTTTTCTTTCATTGCTTTTAAGTGTTCTGTTTTCTTCCTCTCAATAACACAAGAAGTCCCTAGAACCAGAGACTAGTTTTCACCCTTCATCAAAGATCCACGTACTTAGCACAGTGTTAAGCCCAGAGTATATATACAATAAATGCCCACTGGGGGTTGAAGAGAGTGGAAAGAACCACCAAATTCACCTTCCAATTTACAATGTGACTGATGAGGAAATAAAGCAAAACCAAATGAGCATTCAGCTTACCCCTGCCTTTTTCACTGCTGGAAAGTCATAAGCTTCCTCATTGGATTTCTGATGGAAAAGATGTGGTATTGCTGGGGCTTCGTTGTAGGCACATTCTAGGCGAATGCCTTTTAATGAGAAACAAGGGTCTGGGTAGCTAGCAGCCATGACTCATTGGCAAGTCCATGTGGGAGCCTGGGTGGCTAGAATCTCACATGAAGAGTATTTCCACTCCATCTTGCTCATTGCTACACTCAACCTTCCTGGGCCACTCTGTTGCCATAAGCATCTGTACTACAGTCTGGTCTGAGGCTTGCTACTAAGTGTTTCCTACACCACCAGCATCGGCATCATGTCAAGACTTAATAAAAATACAGGATATTAAGCTACATCTCAGACTTCATGGATCTGGACCTTTTAAACAAGAATCCCAGGCAAGTCATATGCAAGCAGGGCCTGAGAGGGCATCATCCTTGAGGAGACAACATGGCTTTCTGAGCTAAAGCTGCAGAATAATCCAAGGAGCTAGCCTGAACTCCAAATTATGCTTTCTTCTTCAGGAGGAGGAGGAGATCAACAAAGTAGCAACAGCACAAATTTTCTCCAGCCCACACACAGGCACAAAACTCAAAAAGAAATAAGACCAAGCCAAATGGGGAACAAGGAGCTATTTAGCAAGACTTGTAACAAAGAGTAAAAACAGCTTCCCAGTGTCCTGCTCTGTCATTCTGCCTCTTGTCATTTATGCTCCAGAGCATCTAGCCTTCAGTACAGTGCTGGGCCAACACACTGGGATGGCCTAATCATGAGTCTAAGGACATATTCTAGTGAAAGTTCAAAACCTTGCCCGACCTGAAGGCGCACCAGCAGCTGACTCCTGGGACAAATGTATAGAAGTCAAGTGAATATAATGGTTCTAGTTTCTTGGTGTAAAACTCTGAACCTCAGGTTTGGTCCAAGCGATAGCAGTCTACCATTACACAGATTATGTTTTTCCCTTCTCCCACCCAGGCATATTCTGTAGTTTCAAGGCCCAACTCAAGTCCTATTCCCTCCCCACCACCTCCCTGATCACTCCACACCACACCGGGGACAAGCTCCAATACAGTGCTGCTTTAACACTTTCATGAACACATTTTTTCCTCAGTAAGACTGCAAGTTCCTGGAAAGGGGAAAACCTGTATCTTACATTCTATTCTGCACCCAGTCTACTCCCCTGGATACTGTAGACATTTATAAATCATGAGATATATGAATAAATGTCCTCAAACTCTCAGTTTGAACTGGAATAACATCTAGCAAACACTCTTCCAGAAGTGAACTAGGGATAGCCCATTAGCCTAAATCTTCTTCTCACTTCCTAAAAGCCCAACACCCTCCATATCTACACCATCCCAAGTTGGCTGTGCCCTGGGTGGACAATCTCTTCTCCAGAGGTACCTCTGGGAGTGTCCAAGGGCACCCAAATTTCAGAACCATGTGAAGTCTAGGTGCCTGGGCTGAGAGACAACTCTCATTCTGACAATGCCAAATGATGTTCAAACCAGAAATCCAAGCCCAGCCATTCCTCCACTTTCCTATGACACTTGGGTAATAATGAGCTAATATTTTACAATGGAAATGATAGGACGAACTCGGAGAAAATGATAGTAATAATAATAATTCTAGGCTGAGATTATTCTATGAGAAAAACTATATTTCTGACCTCTGCTAGGAAAACTAGCTATACATCATAATCCCCTTGGCTATGGTGCCATCGACTAGAAGAGAACAAATTAAAACAACGACTGAAAGCACCCACTGACCCTTCCACCTAGGAGTATTATTGCCCAAAGAATGTTGGATATGTTATCAGAGCATCTTTTTTTTTTTCCTATATCAGTAGATTTTCCTCCTGTACCTATGCTATCTCCCCTAAAATGGACAAATATACCAATATATAGGCCAGACTATAAAATGAAATCATTGAATACATTAAATACATAGTCAACTAAAAATCACAGGCAGGGATTGTGACTCTATACACTATGACTAGCATGAAGGCCAATCTCTTTCCCAGGACCACCAAATTCACAATTCCAGGGAATACTGCTTACCCTGTAGTCTCAGTAATGGGGCCCCCTGGGCATCTGCAGTGCACAACCTTCATATTCTATGCAGTACCCCTTCTGAACCTCTTGCGTCAAACCGTCATTTATTCTTTCTCATGAGTATAGAAACATACCTGACAAACCTGTAAAATATGGGAAAACTTGGAGGAGAAGCCTTGAGTCTTAAAATATGTTTTCACTTTAAATATCCCTGAATATGTTATCTCCTAGGATTATAGGCCTAATAGGAATCCTCAGGAGTTATTAAATTCTAGTCTCAGTAATAAAAGTTTTACTCATCTAGAAATCACTCTGAGTCTTTCTTTAAAAAAAAACAAGCAACCTCCCTTCCCCTCAAAAAAAAAACATTGTTTTTTAAAAGGAATTGCTACAATTCTGGTGAATGATGCAATCTTGCCTCTCACCTCTCTCCTAACCAGGAAATTTCCTGATCGACTAGCCCTCTAATACACCATCGCTATTAAAAACAGAGGAGAGTGTGAGCAGAGTGGTGCAGCAAAAGTGTGCTAGGCCCATAACCCAAAGGTGGATGGATAGAAAAGAAAAGACGGCTCCATCAAGCACAAGTTTCAGGCTTTCCACAATCATCTATGGTCTTGTACTATTTGCCAGCAGCTTGCTAAGCACCAGAGGACTCAGTGCTGAAAACAATCCTTTAGGTCCTTGAAAATTATACTCACTCCTTCACGCAAGCTTCTCATTAAAAGGAAAAGACTCAAAAGTTGGTTTGTGCTAGTTTGGGATCCAAAAGTATGTAGCAGATGTTTGCTGGGCTTTTTTTCAACCAACTTTCTATCCATGGCCAAAAGGAAGCTTCATCTGTCTGAGTTAGAGAAACGAACCACAGAGGCTGAAATAAGGACAATCATGTCATCTCGAAAAGCAAGAATAGGACATCTAAATTCTCAAGAAGATCTTACAAAAAAGGTAGTGAACGATTTACTGCTTTCCTTTTTCCCTTTGAAAAGAAGTCAATGGCCATTCAGTGTTTAAATGAGAACAAAGACTCCAGGAGAGAAAGGTGAAGGTAAATATTTGTACAAATGTGTCACTGCATTTTACACAATGGGCCAGCAGTCTTTGAAATCTGACATGTTTCATATCTACAGGTTTGGGTTTTTTTTTTTTCTTATTTGCTCTCATGAGGCAAGGCTGTCAGCCACCAAAGTGGCTACTGAATAAAGGACACTGAGGGGCATTTTGCCAACATGACCTCAGAAGTATTGACACTGCAATAATATCGTGAAATGATTAAGTTTCTGCTTTGCTATAATTTCTGCCAACGAATATGACAATGTGTCCCTCAAGGATGTGGTAAATGTTGGTTTAAGATAAAAAAGTAAAGACAAATATTAGCGTACTACATAAAGGTACAGGAGACCCCTCTTATCCCGGGGATATACATTCCAAGACCCCCAGTGGAGGCCTGAAACCACAAATAGTACTGAACCCTATAATATACTATCTTTTGCCTGTGCATTTATATCCATGGTAAAGTGAATTTATAAATCAGACACACTAAGAGATTAGCAACAATAATAATAAAATAGAACAATTATTAATAGTATGCTGTAATAAAAGTTACGTGAATGTGCTGTCTCAAAATACCTTATTTTACTTACCCTTTTTCTTGTGATGATGTGAGATGACAAAATGGCTACGTGATGAGAGCAGGTGAAGTGAATGACATAGGCACCATGACGCAGCATCAGGCTACGAGTACCTGCCCATGATTCAGTGATTCATGAGGAGGATCATTTGCTTCAGGGACCGCAGCTGGCCACAGGTTACTGAAACTGCTAAAGCGAAACCACAGATCGCAGAAGTCAGTCTTAACACAAGCCACCTGGATCCCATCACTACAGTCTGATTTCACTGGTCTCGAGAGGGGCCTGGGCACCACGTGTTTTAAAAACTCCTCAGGTGAGTCTAATGAGCAGCTACGATTGAGAAACTCTGCATTTGAGAACTTCCAGAATATTTTGTATTCTATTTGGAGCAACCTTTAAAATTAATCTGATGAGTTCACGCTAGCTGGGCCTGCCAAGATATAGGGAAGGAGGGACAGAAAGATAAATAGTAGAAAAAGAAATGCCACCGGGCCCCAACCTGAAATCTGGTGGAGACAAAACACACAAATAACAAAAGGTGAATCTTGATGAGGACAGTTCTTGAGCCCTGAAAAAAATGTTACAGGAGACCTAGCAGAAGTTTAGTGAAAAACACTAAGGTCTTTAGATGACTCAACTTCTGCTCAGTGTGCCGGAGGAAATAGTTGGGAGTGGCTGGCACCCGCCCCCTCCCCACAGGCCCTTGGGACCTCAGATGCTCTGGGGCAGGGATTTCCACAGGGGCCTAGAGGCCCAGGGCCGCAGCCCTGTTTGCCACAGCCCAGAGAAAGGTGATCAGAGTGATGTAAGAAAGAAGCCTCCCACTAAACAGCCCCCGCTTCCTGATTTCCTGATGCCGAGGAGCATGCCTTCTCTTTTCTAGCTCCTCAGGGCCAGAAACTTCAGGTTTCCCACGAACTCCTTTCTTCACACAAATTGGGAAGCCTGTGCTCCAAACACCAGGCAATGGGTTGAAAAGTGATCACTCCTTAGTATTACCTGACTTCCCTCGCTTATTGAGGGAAAGGGCTCTGCTCCTAGTTAAGGAAGTCTGACATCCTGCAAAAGGTGTGAGAGGGTTAGAGCAGAGTGTGAAGGGAAGAACTTTTCTGTGTCCCTAGTATCACACAGAAATGAGGGAACAAGAAACAGAACACTCACTGTTTAACATGAATGAGTTAGGAAAATATCAATTATCACTACATGAAGTATTAAGGGAAAATGTTGATACTGCTAGCCTTCTAGGATCTATCTATAATCAATGTCACAACAAGGAAAATTTAAAGAGTTTCTAAGCTAGAAACTGTGTTCATAAATATTTTTTTCTGTAATTATATATTTTGCTGAGAATTCTTTATCACTGGCATTTAATTCCTTTATCAGAGCAATTATGTATATCATTAAAGACATTTCACCTTTGAGTCATTTGGTAAAAATAACTCTATTCAGGGCATCGAATTGCTACAGCTCCTTAAACTCTATTCGGGGCATCGAATTGCTACAGCTCCTACAGGTCCCTGCCAGGGCCTTTGTCTTCTGCCTCTCCTTTTCTTTGTCAAAATGCATCTGTCAGGGCAAGACTTCTGATTATGATAAAATAAAGAAGTCATCAAAAAGTCTCCTCAAGGAACAACTATAACAGAGGATAAAATTGTCAAAAACAGTCATTTCAGGGCTTTGGAAACTAAGCAAAGGCAAACAACAATTGAGAAGTACTTACTTATAAAAAATTGACAAATTTGGGGGACAAAGAATGGAACTCTGCGGTCTTCTTGCCTGGGGCTGCTCCCACCATCCGTCTGCTCTGGCAGCTTCAGTGCTCTACCAGAGCAGGGCAGGGCTGGCTGGGAACTGCTGGAGAGGCTCACTTGTGCCCAGTGGGACTGCCCGTCATAGTAGCTACATGGGTGGGAAATAAGTGGAGAACCCCTCAGTTCTTTTAGCCTGAGGATGCAGCCACAGCTGGGGGTGAGTAGCAGACTAATCAGAGGTTTAAAGGGGAGATCCCCCGTGCAAACACACACAGGGGAGACCCAAGAGGGCCCATACAAAGTAAAACACGGGGCAGACTTAAAAACTGCCTGACTTTGAACTTGTTCCTGATGGACACACAGATCCATCAGCAGAGGGTGGAAGCTCTGGTGGCTCGACGTGTGTGAGCACAAACTCTGAGGTGTTTGAGCACAACCACTTTGCAACACCTAGGAAGCCAGCTAAAAAATGAAAATAAGAATAGAAATGAAGAGAAAAACTGCCTGACATCATGGAGAAGACAGATTCTGCTGATTAACTACAGGCAAGTTACTAAAACAACAAAGCACAAAAACAAAAACAAACAAAAACAAACAACTTTCAGGGGGAAACACTATCAGAATCTAGGGTTTTACTACATTTTCTAAAATTCTGATTTTCAACAAAATAGTACGAGATAGACAAAGAAATAAGACGGTATAGCCTATATTCAGGAAATATATCGGTTAATAGAAATTGTCTCTAAGTGGGACCTGATGTGGGATTTAGCACATGGAGAAATTATCCCAAAAAAAAGCAAAAGAAAAAACGAAGAAACTAAGCGGAGTACTACTGACCTATCAGACAGTATCAAACAGTCAAACATACATACGCAGAGTTTCCAAAGAAGAAAATTGGAGCAGGAAAAAAATACTTGAAGGAAAAATGGCCATACATTATAGGCATATACTAACAAATTCTGAAAAACAAAGAGAAAGAGAGTATTCTTAAAACAGAACAGTATATCGATGTGCAACAGGAAAAACAATGGCTGACTTTTCAAAGAAAACAATGTAATTCTGCTTCCAAAAAAGGGTTTAGTAACCTAGAATTACATACATCCAGTAATCCTTCCAAAAAAAAGGATGAAATAAAGATATTTTCATATAAATTAAAGCCAAGAGAATCCACTGCCCGTACAGCTATACTTTTGAGAAATGCTAAACTAAGTTCTTCAGGCCCAAGTGGAATGATACCAGTTTGAAAATGGGTAATTTATTTCTACAGAAAGGTTTGGAAAGTGCCTGAAATGGTAAATGAGTGGGCAAATACATAATACTGTTTTTTTCCCTAATTTCTTTGAAAGACATTTGTTAACATTGTCTTGGGGCACCCAGGTGGCTCAGTCAGTTAAGCATCTACCTTCGGCTCAGGTCATGATCCTAGGATCCTGGGATGGAGCCCCAGGTTGGGCTACCTACTCAGTGAGGAGGCTGCTTCTCCCTCTCCCTCTGCCCCTGCTCATGTTCTCTCTCCCTCTCAAATAAATAAAATCTTTTAATAAATAAATAAATAATAAAAATAACAACATTGTCTTTTGGGCTCTGTAACATATGTTGTAGCAAATTAGATGACAGCATTTGAAAAAAGGGCAGGGAAGGCATATGGAATTATACTGGTATAACTGTCTTACATTATACATAGAGAGGTATTGTAGTAATTCAAGATATAGTATAGACAGGTATGTACATTGTCATCCCTAGAGCAACTACTACAGAATAAAGCAAAAGGGATAAAGATAAAAGGCCAAGAGGAGACACAAAATGTAACACTAAATATACATATATATGACAAAGTATATGTATTCAAGCTATATAAAAATTCCTACAATTGAGTAATTTTAAAAAAAAGGTAACCCAATAAACATGGGCAAAGACTTGAACAGACATTTCACAAAAAAAGGTATAAAAATGCTCAATACTATTAGTCATCAAGGAAATGCAAAGTAAAACCACAATGAGATATGCTACACACCCCTAGAATGGTTAAAATTAGAAAGCCTAAAATGCCAAATATTACTTACAATCCTGAATTCCTCTCCTTTGGGTGTTCACCCAAAAGAAATGAAAACATATGTCCACAAAGTACATTGTACAAGAATACTCCACCTTTATTCTAAAAACAACATGATATCCATCAACAGGCAAATAAATAAACAAATTGTGGTATATTTATACAACAGAATGACTGAATAACAACAACAAAGGAATAAACTACTAACACCTGCAAGAACAGAGATGAATCTTGCAGACAATGTGTTGAGGGAGTGAGGGGAAGTCAGACACAAAAGAATCCATACTGCATGATTCCATTTATGTGAATTTCAAGAACAAGCAAATAGGCAAAGCTAATTTGGGGGATAAATCAGAACAGAGGATGCTTTTGGGGGGTTGGGGACTGACTGGGAAGGAGCATAAGAGAATTCTCCAGAGTGAGAGAAATGTTCTTTGTCTTAACTCAGTATATACATTTGTCAAAATTTAAGATATGTACACTTCACTAAAATTATTCTTATCTGATGTAACCACATACACCTCAATAAAAATACCAAACAAAAATATTTAAAGGATATTATTCCTTTCTAGCTCTAGTTCATTGACAGTGATTTCCCCTCAAAGCTACTAAAGAAGGAAGGAACAGAAATGATACCACAGTTCTTCTCAGCAACCAGCCTTGGATATGCTTTTCAACTCTAAGCTGTGGTCATCCCTAAATTCTGAAATAAAAGGACTTTCCAACCAGAAAAGAATGACTACATTTATGATCAATCTACCAAAAGCTAACATGTTAGCAGGTGTCTCCTTGAACATAAAGAACAAAGTAAGATTTCATACTCTGCTAATCTGCCTGCCTAATTGATAACACAATTTTAATAGAAGACATAGGACTTGGAAGCCATAAATCTGAAACCCCCAAACTTCAAATCAACAGACTATTCCTATTAAGAAATAAGAATCAAGGGGTGCTGAGTGGCTCAGTGGGTTAAAGCCTCTGCCTTTGGCTCAGGTAATGATCTCGGGGTCCTGGGATCGAGCCCCACATCAGGCTCTCTGCTCAGCAGGGGGCCTGCTTCCTCCTCTCTCTCTGCCTGCCTCTCTGCCTACTTGTGATCTCTCTCTGTCAAATAAATAAATAAAATATTAAAAAAAAGAAATAAGAATCAAGTTTGTGGGTAATACCCACAGAGCTTGGAAGAGAAGGTTCTGCCCACCATTTGCCTCCCAAACTTAACTTAAAAAAATGCTGGTAAACCTCTTACATCTAGTCAGGTATGGAAATAGGAGCATGGGTTCATGGGTGCTTCATTGTAACTTAAATGGATTTGAAAAATGCAAGTATTCAGATAGTTAAGAAATCAATGAATTACCCAGAATTAACTTGAAGCTCTGTGTCATAACTGAGCCAACCTTTGGTTGCTGATTCGCTAAGGACTCAGGAACCAAGACAGAAGAAACAGCAAGAAGGCAGTCACATTTATAATGAAATAGTCACAATTCCTACAGTTTTTAGAGCAAAGTCAAGGCTCTGGGTAAAGATACAGATAAAAACAAGTGCAGGAAATCTGAGTGCTTGAGGACAGCATCTACTTACTTACCTCTTTCTGTTGCTAAAACCAATCACTATTCCAAGCATATTTCTCAGCAATCATCTTTTTAAAGAAGATTTTAATTATTTAATTATTTTAATTAAATTTAATTAAATTTTAATTAATTTTTAACTATTTGACTTTTTAAAACTTTTTATTTAACTTTATAAACTTTAAACTTTTATTTAACTTTATAAACTTTAAAAGTTTATTTAGAGGAGAAGCGACAAGATGGCGGAGGAGTAGGAGACCAATTATCATCAGGTCCCAAGAATTCACCCAAGTAGCTATCAAACTATTCTGAACACCTACAAATTCTACAGGAGATCAAAGAGAAGAAGAGTAGCAATTCTAGGAACAGAAAATTGACCACTTTCTGGAAGGTAGGACGTGAGGAGAAGTGAATCTGAGGTCATGGGAAGATAGACCCCACAGGGAGGGAGAATTAATAAGACTGATAAACCACTGGCCAGACTTATCCAAAAGAAAAGAGAAAGGACTCAAATTAATAAAATCATGAATGAAAGAGGAGAGATCACAACCAACACCAAAGAAATACAGACAATTCTAAGAATGTATTATGAGCAACTCTACACCAGCAAATTTGACAATCTGGAAGAAATGGGTGCATTCTTAGAGAAAAATAAACTACCAAAACTCAACCAGGAAGAAACTGAAGACCTGAATAGACCCATTACCAGTAAGGAGATTGAAGCAGTCATCAAAAATCTCCCAACAAACAAGAGCCCAGGGCCAGATGGCTTCCCAGGGGAATTCTACCAAACATTTAAAGAAGAATTAATACCTATTCTCCTGAAACTGTTCCAAAAAATAGAATTGGAAGGAAAACTTCCAAACTCCTTTTATGAGGCCAGCATTACCTTGATCCCCAAACCAGGCAAAGACCCCATCAAGAAGGAGAATTACAGACCAATATCTTTGATGAATACGGATGCAAAAATCCTCAACAAAATACTAGCCAATAGGATCCAGCAGCACATAAAAAGGATTATTCACCACGACCAAGTGGGATTTATTCCTGGGATGCAAGGTTGGTTTAACATTCGCAAATCAATCAATGTGATACAAGACATTAATAAAAGAAAGAACAAGAACCATATGATCCTCTCAATAGATGCTGAAAAAGCATTTGACAAAGTACAGCACNATATACCAACAACAAAACAGAAAAAAGAGAAATTAAAGAGTCAATCTCATTTACAATTGCACCCAAAACCATAAGATACCTAGGAATAAACTTAACCAAAGAGGCAAAGAATCTGTATTCAGAAAACTATAAAGTACTCAGGAAAGTAATTGAGGAAAACACAAAGAAGTAGAAAAACATTCCATGCTCATGGATGGGTAGAATAAATATTGTGAAAATGTCTATGCTACCTAGAGCAATCTACACATTTAATGCAATACCAGCAATTTATTTCAAAGAAATGGAACAAATAATCCTAAAATTTATATGAAACTAGAAAAGACACCGAATAGCCAAAAGAATGTTGGAAAAAAAAAAACAAAAAAAAACAAAGTTGANGGAATAAACTTAACCAAAGAGGCAAAGAATCTGTATTCAGAAAACTATAAAGTACTCAGGAAAGTAATTGAGGAAAACACAAAGAAGTGGAAAAACATTCCATGCTCATGGATGGGTAGAATAAATATTGTGAAAATGTCTATGCTACCTAGAGCAATCTACACATTTAATGCAATCCCCATCAAAATACCAGC
>LNAC01001370.1:132703-217078 GCA_002007465.1 Ailurus styani | reverse complement strand
AGGTGAGTCTCTCCGGGTCTGCCCCCCGTGGGGTCCCCGCTCACAGATCAGTGGCCCGGCTTTGCTTCAGATCCCAGCCCAAGGTAACCCCAAGCTGAGAGACACCTCANTCTGAGACCTGGGAGCTCGGTCGCGCTCAGACACCCCTGGTCTTTTTGTGTCCCCGTGGGTCCTGAGACCACACTGTCCCTGCAGGGGCTTCACCCCCCGCTTGGTCTCTGGGGCGACGTCCCTCAGTGGAGCCGACTTCTCACAGTTCCGAGTCTGTGCTCCGCTGCTCGCTCCCTTGCCGGCAGCCGGCCCCTCCCCCCGGGGTCTATCTTCCCGTCGCCGCAGATTCACTTCTCCGCACGTCCTACCTTCCAGAAAGTGGTCGATTTTCTGTTCCTAGACTTGCTGCTCTTCTTCTCTTCGATCTCCGGTAGAATTTGTAGGTGTTCAGAATGGTTTGATAGCTCTCTGGGTGAATTCCTGGGACCTGATGATAATCGGTCTCCTACTCCTCCGCCATCTTGCCTCTCCTCTCCCCCTCTCTATATCTTCTCCAACATTTGTTGTTTCCTGCCTTGTTAATGTTTGCCATTTTAACTGGTGTAATGTGGTATCTCAAAGTGGTTTGATTTGAATTTCCCTGATGGCCAATGATGATGAACATTTTTTCATGTGTCTGCTAGCCACTTGTATGTCTTCACTGGAAAAGTGTCTGTTCATGTCTTCTGCCCATTTTTTGACATGATTGTCTGTTTTGTGGGTGTTGAGTTTGAGAAGTTCTTTATAAATCTTGAATATCAGCCCTTTGTCTGTAGTGTCATTTGCAAATATCTTCTCCCATTCCATGGGTTGCCTCTTTGTTTTATGGACTGTTTCCTTTGCTTTGCAAAAGCTTTTTATCTTGATGAAATCCCTAAAGTTCATTTTCAATTTTGTTTCCTTTGCCTTTGGAGGCTTGTCTTGAAAGACGTTGCTGTGGCCGATGTTGAAGAGGTTATTGCCTATGTTCTCCTCCATAGGAGATTTTAATGGATTAAATGGATCCTCCATAGGATTTTAATAGATTTCTGTCTTATGTTGAGGTCTTTCATCCATTTTGAGTTTATCTCTGTGTATAGTGTAAGAGAATGGTCAAGTTTCATTCTTTTATACAAAGCTGTTCAATTTTCCCAGCACCATTGATTGAAGAGACTGTCTTTTTTCCACTGGATATTTTTCCTGCTTTTTCAAAGACTATTGGACATAGAGTTGAGGGTCCATATCTGGGCTCTCTATGCCATTCCATTGGTCTATGTGCCTGTTTTTTTGTGCCAATACCATGCTATCTTGGTGATCACAGCTTTGTAATAAAGCTTGAAATCAGGGAACGTGATGCCCCCCAGCTCTGTTTTTCTTCTTCAACATCCCCTTTTCTTCTTCACTCCTCCTTAGTGATTCAGGATCTTTTCTGGTCAGAAAAAGCATTTGACAACATACAGCATCCATTCCTGATTAAAACTCTTCAAAGTATAGAAATAGAGGGAACATTCCTCAACTTCATAAAATCCATCTACAAAAAACCCACAGCAAATATCATTCACAATGGGGAAAAACTGAGAGTCTTCCCATTGAGATCAGGAACACAACATGGATGTCCAATCTCACCACTATTGTTCAACATAGAACTAGAAGTCCTAGCAACAGCAATCAGACAACAAAAAGAAATAAAAGGTATTCAAATTGGCAAAGAAGAAGTCAAACTTTCTCTCTTTGCAGATGACATGATTCTTTATGTGGAAAATTTAAAAGACTCCACCCCTAAATTACTAGAACTCATACAGTAATTCAGTAATGTGGCAGGATACAAAATCAATGCACAGAAATCAGTTGCTATCTTATACGCTAACAATGAAACTATAGAAAGAGAAATTAGAGAATTGATTCCATTTACAATAGCACCAAAAACCATAAGATACCTTGGAATAAACCTAATCAAAGAGGTAAAGGATCTATACTAGAGGAACTACAGATTGCTCATGAAAGAAATTGAAGAAGACACAAGATGATGCAAAAACATTCCATGCTCATGGATCAGAAGAATAAACATTATTAAAATGTCTGTGCTGCCCAGAGCAATCTATACTTTCAATGTCATCCCAATCAAAATACCAGAATTTTTCTAACTTTTTGAGAAAGTTTTGGATGGCTTCCCTCCAAGGACCGTCTTTGCAGTATCCCATAGGTTTTGAACTGATGTGTTTTCATTTTTATTGGTTTGAATGAATTGCTTAAGTTCTGCTTTAATTTTCTGGTTGACCCACTCATTCTTAGAAGGATGCTCTTTAACCTCCAAGTGTTTGTGTTCCTTCCAAATTTTTCCTGTCATTGAGTTTCAGTTTCAAAGCATTGTGGTCTGAAAATATGCAGTGAATAATCTCAATCTTTTGGTATAGGTTGAGACCTGATTTGTGACTCAGTATGTGGTCTGTTCTGGAGAATGTTCCATGTGCACATGAGAAGAATGAGTATTCTGTTGTTTTAAGATGGAATGTTCTGTACATTTGTATGAAGTCCATCTGGTCCAGTGTGTCATTCAAAGCTCTTCTTTCTTTGTTGATCTTCTTAGATGATCTGTCCATTGCTGTAAGTGAAGTATTGAAATCTCCTACTATTAATGTATTATTATCAATGCTTCTTTATTTTGGTTATTAATTGGCTGCTCTGATGTTGGGGACATAGATATTATAATTGTTAGACTTTCCTGTTGGATGGACTATTTAAGTTTGATATAGTGTTCCTCTATATCTCTTACTACAGTCTTACTACAAAATCTAATTTGTCTGATATGAGGATTGTTACCCGAGCTTTCTTTTGAGGTCTGTTGGAGTAGTAAATTGTTCTCCATTCATTCACTTTCAATCTGGAGGTGTCTTTAAGTTCAAAATGAGTCTCTCATAGACAGCGTATGGATGGATCCTGCTTTTTTATCTAATCTGAAACCTTTGTCTTTCATGAGAACATTCAGTCCATCTATAATCAGAGTATCTATTGAAAGATAGGAATTGAGTGCCATTGTGATGCCTGTAAAGTCCCTGTTTTTAAAGATTTTCTGTTTCTTTCTGGTGTATATTACTCTTGGGGTCTTTCTTTGTTTATAGAATTCCCCCTTAATATTTCTTGCAGGGCTGGCTTGGTGGTCAAATATTCTTTCAGTTTCTGCCTGTCCTAGAAGCTCTTTATCTCTCTGTCTGTTCTGAATGACAGCCTCCCTGGATAAAGTATTCGTGGATGCACTTTCTTATTTAGTACCTTGAATATGTCTTGCCAGTCCTTTCTGGCTTGCCAGGTCTCTGTGGATAGTTCTGATGTTATTCTGTTTTCCTCCCTCTGTAGGTAAGAAATCCCTTCCCCCTAGCTCCTCTCAAGATAGCTTCCTTGGCTCTAAGATTTGGAAGTTTTACTATTACATGTTAGGGTGTTGATCTATTTTTATTGATTTTGGAAGGAGTCCTATCTGCCTCTTGGATATAAATGCTTGTTTCCATCCCCAGATTAGGGAGGTTCTCAGCTATGATTTGCTCAAATATACCTTCCAGTCCTCTTTCTCTCTACCCCCTTGGGGATCTCAATAATTCTGATATTGGAACATTCCATGGTATCATTAATCTCTCCAATCTTTTTTTCATGTGCTACTGGCAACCTATCTCTGTTTTCTTCAACTTCCTTTCTTTCCATTAGCTTATCTTCTAGATCATTAATTCTCTCTTCTGCCTCATTTACCCTGACTGTTGAGTATCCAGTTAAGATTGCATCTCATTCATAGCATTTTCTAGTTCAACCTGATTAGATCTGTTTTCTGCTCTTAGAGATTCAATGTTGTCATTAATGCTTTTTTTCAAGCCTAGGTATTGACTTTATGATTACTATCCTAAATTCTATCTCTGACATCTTGCTTATATACATAGCCATTAGTTCTGTGGCAGAGAACATTGTCTCTGTTTCTTTTCTTTGTTGAGAGTTCCAATTCCTAGTATTTCTATCGAGGGATGGTTGAGTAAATAAGCAGAGTCCAAAATATCAATGATGACCCAAGCAAGATGCACCCTAGAAAAATCCAGACTCGTCCAAAGCCACCACCAAAAAAACAAATCCAAAATGAAACACAAGTGTAAAATTAATAAAATTTTAAAATTTTAAAAAGGGGGGATAGAGGGGCTATAATCTCTCAGTGTGTACAAAACAGGGTGTTTCCATTGTTCCTGAATGTATTTTGGTAAGTGTATTAGAGGACCCTACTTCCCAAAATTATAAGGAAAGTAAAACTTGTGTGTGTGTGTGTGTGTGTGTGTGTGTGTATAAAGGTAAACATAAATAGCAAAAAAAGGACTACAATAAGGCATACAACTATAAAAACTATAGGTGTGAAGAAATACAAGTTAAAAATACTATAAAATACTATAAAATATAAGTTGATGTAGTAAACATCTAGTTAAATGAGAAAGTAAATAGAAAAAAAACAGAAAAACAAGAAAAAAGGAACAATAAAAAGAAAGAAGAATTTTATCTGGAAAATAAACAAGTTGTGAGGGCACATCTGGAGCTCAATATATAATTTTCCACTGGAGTTGGGATTTTAGTCTTATGGGATCCATAAGATGTTCTTCCAGCCTGTTTTCTGGGGGAGAGGCTTGCTGTGCTGTTTCTCAGGTACTCTTGCCTGTGAAAAGTTGTCCCGACCAACCCACCTCCCCCATCAGGGCTATGTGTTCAGTTGAAACCCTTCTTCTATGTGGCTTTTGTTTCCTGGGGGCTTCCTTCTCCTCTTCAGAGGATCAGAGCAAAAATGGGCATAGTCAAACCTCTGGCCCAGAGTAGAAAATTCATAGTCTGCCCTATAAGAAACCCTCCAAGACAAATAGTCTCCACTTCTGCATGGTCCTCCAAAACCCGCAGCCTCCCATGGTGTGCACTCCTGGCAACTCTTTCACAGGTAGTCCCAGGGGCCAGGGAGTGCCCCTTCCCTTTGTGATTCTAAAACGGGGGCAGCCAAAGGTTTGCACACGTACCTGAAATCCTGGATCATGTCTGAGTGCCACTCTAAAGTCCTTTCTGGGCTGCTACTGCTCTGCAAGTTTATACCCAGTCATAGATGCAGGTTCCAGAATTTGCCAGGCTGCCCAAGAGAAAAGTGATTATCAACTGACCTGGTTCATGGTTTATGGTGATAGAATCTGAGAGCCCCTTCCTGGCTCTCTGACCATAACCTGATTCCTGGCTCCACTGCTCACGTACTCTACTGGTTCAGGGACCCCTTTTCTTCTCTGTGGCTCCTTATATCCAATACCCTACCTAAAATTCTGCCTTTTCATTTCTGGAGCTCCTTTCAGAGAGGGATGTCTCTCCCTAGAGCAGATTTCTAAGGGTTCCAATTTTGCTACGCCCGTGTTCTATCACTTTCCAGGAGCCAGCTTATGAAGGGTCCCTCCCCCTTCTGTTTATCTTCCAATATCTCTTGGCATATTCATGACTCTGCATGTCCTACCTTGCAAAAAACAGTCACCTTTTTATTTGTAGAGACCCAGATATATATTCTTACATCTCAGGCTGATTTCATGGGTGTTCAAAATGGTTTGGAAGATATCCAGCTAAATTCACGAACAAGTTGAAACGGGGTCCCCTACTCAACTACCATCTTGCCTCCTCTCCCTCTGCAGAGGTTTTACCTAAAAAGGAAGTTGGTCATAATGACAAAGAACTCCCCAGCTCTGGCTGAGAGGACAAACTTGATTTGAAGCAGAGTGTTTAGAGTACATAGCAATGTTATTTTCTAGATGAAGATCTGGATGAAGAACAACTAAGAGGCCATGAAACCTATAACTCCATGATTGTAGTAGCATTTGTGCAGAACAACCAGAAGTTTAACAGAAAGAAACAGGGAAAAAGAAAGCCCTTCTTGGAAATAAGGGGTCACTGATTCACAGGGAGCCAAGAAGAGATAACAGTCGATTTTACCATTTGGGATTCGTATGTGCAAGTGCTAGACTGCAATCAGAGCAGGTGTGGGGCAGATGTGAGAGCCCTTCTCAAGCTGCACACATATGCATCAACACATAGTGTAGCTCTCACTGCCACTAGGAACTTAAGCACGGTATCTCACAGATTAGACACTGACTGAATAAGCTACTCTGACCCAAAGACATTGTCTAAGATGTCAAACTAAGAAGTAAAATTACACACATACCTGGTGGTGTGGAAGACTGTGTGTACATGAACAAGGTTGGATTCACTTAGGAGTAAACAGCAAAGGAAAATCTAAGCTCTTAGTTCCTGATGAAGATGGATCAAAAACATAAACTGCAGGTATAATGATAGCAGTCTCCAACTCATACATACATCCAGTGGCAATAAATAAATAAATAAATATCTTCTAAGGAAGCTTAAGCACAACCATTGACCAAAATTAACGTAGGTTGATTTTGGAGCAGTCCTTAGGTAACCAGACTATAAATAAATAAATAAATATGAGACTAATAAATCTTAACAGATCTTTTAGAAATACAGATGGATGCATACTCCTGGATAGACAATATGATAGGTCATAAAACAAGCCTCAATAAATGTAAAAGTATTAAAACCACACAAAGTATGTTTTCCAATGACAAAAGCATAAAATTAGGAAACAAGAAAAGCAAATTCACAAATATGTGAAAATTAATCAAAACACATCAAAATAAAAGACACATAGATCAGTAGAACAGAATAGAAAGTACAGAAATAAACGCACACTTATCGGTCAATTAATTTTCAACAAAGGAAGCAAAATATACAAAGAGGGAAAAGTCTTTTCAAAAAATAGTGTTAAGAAAACTGGACTGATATATGTAAAAAGAATGAAACTGGACCACTTTCTTACAGCATATACAGAAATAAGCACAAAATAGCTTAAAGACAAATGTAAGATTGGAAAACATAAGACTCCTAGAAGAGAACATAGGCAGCAATCTCTTTGACACAAGTCTTAACAATTTTTTTTCAATCTCTTTCTGGGCAACGACAGCAAAAGCAAAACTAAAATAAGCAAATGGGACTACATCAAACTAAAATGATTTGCAAAAGATTCCATCAACAAACACAAATGGGAATATACTGAATGGAAGAAGATATTTGCAAATGATATATTTAAGAGGTTAATGTCCAAAATATATATTAAAAATTCACACAGCTCAATAACTAAAAAACAACCGAACTTAAAAATGGGCAGAGGACCTGAATAGATACTTCTTCAAAAAAGACACAAATGGTCAACAGTCACATAAAAGAAGTTCAACATCACTAATCACCAAGGAAATGTACTCGACAAAGTACAACATCCAACATGAAAAATAATTCTCATTGTTAAATGCTTTGTATAGACAATATCATTTAAAACTTACAGCCATCTGGGTACCTGGGTGGCTCAGTTGGTTAAGCGACTGCCTTTGGCTCAGGTCATGACCCCAGAGTCCTGGGATTGAGTCCCATATTGGGCTCCCAGCTCCACAGAGACTCTGTTTCTCCCTCTGACCTTCTCCTCTTTCATGCTCTCACTCACTCTCTCTCAAATAAATAAATATAATCTTAAAAAAAGAAAAGAAAAATAATTCTCAACAAATTAGGTATAGAAGGAACATACTTCAACATAATAAAGGTCATATATGAAAAACCCACAACTAACATCATATTCAATGGTGAAAAATTAAGAGATTTTCCTCTAAGATCAGAAACAAAACAGGAATGTTTATTCACATCACTTCTATTCAACACATACTGGAAGTCCTAGCTGTAGCCATCAGACAAGAGAAAGGAATAAAAGACATCCAAATTGGTGAAGAAGTAAAATTTTCACTATTTTCAGAAGATAACATACTATATATAGAAAACCCTAAAGACTCACCAAAAAAACTACTAGAACTGATAAATTAATTCAGTAAAGTTGAAGGATAGAAAATTAACATGAAGAAATCTATTGCATTTATAAATATTAATAATGAATCATCAGAAAAAGAAATCAAAACAATCCCATTTACAATTACCCTAAACATAATAAAATGTTTGGTAATAAATTTAACCAGGAGATGAAAGACCTATACTCTGAAAACTACAAAATACTGATGTAAGAAGTTGAAGATGACACGAACAAATGGAAATACATCCCATACTTATGGATTGGAAGAACCGATATTGCTAAATGTCCATACTACTTAAATCAACCTACAGATTTAATGCAATCCCTGCCAAAATACCAACACCATTTTTCACAGAACTAGGACAAACCATCCTAAACTTTGTGTGGAACCACAAAGACCCCAAATAACCAAAGCAAGCCTGAGAAAATACAAAGCTAGATGTATCATAATCACAGATTTCAAGATACACTACAAACCTGTAGTAATTAAAGCAGTATGGCATTGCCACAAAAATACACACATGGAACAAAACAGAGAGCCCAGAAATAAACTCACACTTTATGATCAATTAATGTACAACAAGGGAAGCAAGAACATACAATAGGGGAAAAGACAATCTCAACCATAAATGGTGTTGGGAAAACTAGACAGCTACATGAAAAGAATAAAAACAGACCACTCTCTTAAACCATACACAAAAATAAATTCAAAATGGATTAAAGGCCTACATGTGAGATCTGAAACCACAAAACTCCTAGAATAAGGCACAGGCAGTAATTTCTCTGATGTTGACCCTAGAAACATTTTTCTATATATATTTCCTCAGGCAAGGGAAACAAAATAAAAAATAAACAATTGTCTCAGAAGTGGCAAGATGGTGGAGGAGTAGGAGACTGATTATCATCAAGTCCCAGAAATTCACCCAGATAACTATCAAATTATTCTGAACACTTACAAATTCTACAGGAGGTTGAAGAGAAGAAGAGCAGCAATTCTAGGAACAGAAAATTGACGACATTCCAGAAGGTAGGATGTGCGGAGAAGTGAATCTGAAGTGACGGGAAGATAGACCCTGGGGGGAGGGGCCGGCTCCCGGCAAGTGAGAGAGCAACAGAGCACAAACTCGGAACTTTTAGAAGTCTGCTCCACTGAGGGACATCGCCCTAGAGGCCAAGCGGGCAGTGAAACCCTCACGGGGACAGTGTGGTCTCAGGACCCACTGGACACAAAAAGACCAGGGTTGTCTGAGCATGACAGAGCTCCCAGGTATCAGAGAGAAGCCGACAGGAGAGACAGAGCCAAGGAGAAGGTGTCTCTCAGCTCAGAGTTGCCTTGGGCTGTGATCCAGAGAGCAGTCGGGCCACTGCTCTTTGAGCGGGACCCCATGGGCAGCAGACCCCGAAGAAACCCTCTCCTTCCTCCTCTGGGAGGGGCAGTGCAGGAGCAGATGCAGAAATCTGCCGGGTTTGGAGATTCTAAACGGGGCTGCAAGCCAGAGATAGAAATGCTTGGTCACAGGACGGGTGAGCTCAGAGTGTGATGGAGACCAGGGAGATGGGAGGGACGGATTGCTTTTCTCTGAGGGCGCACTGAGGAGTGAGGCCCAGAGCTCCCAGCTCCTCTGGGTCAGATAATGGGAGGCCGCCATTTTCATTCCCATCCTCCAAAGCCATTCGGAAAGCATTCAGGGAAAAAGTGTTCCCAAGAGTGAACCCGAGCAGATTACTTAGTCTGGCCCCTGGCAAGGGTGGTGCGATTCCGCCTTGGGCAAAGACATTTGAGAATCACAGCAACAGGCCCCTCCCCCAGAAGACCAGAAAAAAATCCAGCCAAATCCAAACTCAATATCGCTGAGATTTGTGGAACTCCAGAGCTAGGGAAAAGCAAGGCAGAGAATTAATGGCGTTTTACCCATGATTCTTTAGTCATTCAAACTTAAATTCTTTGAATTTTATTTTTTTCTTACTTTTTTCTTTTAATTTTTTTTCCTATTTTAATGTTTTTAACTATTATATCTTATCAATACTTTTTAATCATTTTTAATTTTCGTTAGTCATATTTTATCCATTCATTGTATTTAATCTTATTTGTTGTATACATATAGGGTCTGTTCAATTGACCAGTCTAATAGATAGAGATAGAGATAGAGACAGAGATAGACATAGACATAGATATAGAGATAGAGTCGGAGACAGAGATAGATATAGAAGCAGAAATACATAATATAGATATAGATATAGGATTCTGTTTTATTTAATTTGTTTTGTTTTTGTTTGATTTTGTTGTTTCTTTTTGGGTTTTTTTTTTTTGGTTTGTATGTTTGTTTGTTTGTTTGTTTGTTTGTTTTTCCCTCTTTCTTATCTCCCCAGTTCCAGGTCTCTTCTGAGTAGGTTAGTGTATATTTCTCTGGGGTCATTGCTAACGTTTAGTATTTTGTTCTCTCATCCATCTATTCTTAGCAACATAAAATGACAAGGCAGAAAAAATCAACACACAAAAAAAGAACAAGAGGCAGTAATGACGGCTAGGGACGTAATCAATGTGAACCTTAGTAATATGACAGAACTACAGTTCAGAATAACAATGCTTAAGGTGCTGGGTGGGCTTGAAAAAAACATGGAAGATAATAGAGAAGCCCTCTCTAGAGAAATAAAAACCCTTTCTGGAGAAATACAAGAACTAAAATCTAACCAAGCTGAAATCCAAAAAGCTATTAATGAGGTGCAAGTAAAAATGGAGGCTCTTTCAGCTAGGATAATGAGGCAGAAGACAGAATTAGTGATTTAGAAGACAAAATGTCAGAGAATAAAGAAGTGGAGAAAAAGAGAGACAAACAACTACTGGACCATGAGGGGAGAATTCGAAAGATAAGTGATACCATAAGATGAAACAATATTAGAATAATTGGGATCCCCAAAGAGAAAGAGAGGGAGAGAGGGGAAGAAGATATATTGGAGCAAATTATAATACAGAATTTCCCTAATTTGGCGAAGGGAACAAGCATCAAAATACAGGAGGCACAGAGAACTCCCCTCAAAATCAATAAACATAGATCCACACCCCATCATCTAATACTAAAACTTACAAGTCTTAGTCACAAAGAGAACATCCTGAAAGCAGCTCAGGACAAGAGGTCTATAACATACAAGAGTAGAAATATTAGCCTGACAGCAGACCTATCCACAGAGACCTGGCAGGCCAGAAAGAACTGGCATGATATATTCAGAAAACTAAATGAGGAAAATATGCAGTCAAGAATACTATGTCCAGTTAGACTGTCATCGAAAATAGAAGGAGAGATAAAAATTTTCCAGGACAAACAAAAACTAAAGGGATTTGCAAACACCAAGTCAGCCCTACAGGAAATATTGAAAGGGTCCCTCTAAGCCAGGAGAGCCTAAAAGAAACATAGACCAGGGCACCTGGGTGGATCAGTGGGTTAAAGCCTCTGCCTTTGGCTCAGGTCATGATCCCAGGGTCCTGGGATCGAGGCCCATATCGGGCTCTCTGCTCAGCAGGGAGCCTGCTTCCCCCTCTCTCTCTGCCTGCCTCTCTGCCTACTTGTGATCTCTCTCTCTCTCTGTGTCAAATAAATAGATAAAATCTTAAAAAAAAAGAAAAGAAACATAGACCAGAAGGGAAGAAACACAATATACAGTAACAGTCAACTTACAGGCAATACAATGGCTCTAAATTCCTATTTCTCAGTAGTTACCCTGAATGTAAAAGGAATAAATGCCCGAACTAAAAGACACAAGGTATCAGAATGGATAAAAAAAACAAGACCCATCGATATGCTGTCTATAAGAAACTCATCTTACACGCAAAGACACCTCCAAATGTAAAGGGAGGGGATAGAAAACAATTTACCATGCCAATGGAGAGCAAAAGAAAGCTGGAGTGGCAATCCTTATATCAGATAAACTAGACTTTAAGGCAAAGAATATCATAAGAGATGAGGAAGGACACTATATCATAATAAAAGGATTTGTCCAAGAAGAAGATCTAACAATCGTAAATATCTACACCCCTAACATGGGAGCAGCCAAATATATAAACCAATTAATAACAAAATCAATGAAACACATTGACAATAATACAATATCAGTAGGGGACTTTAACACCCCTATTACTGAAATGGGCAGATCATCCAAGCAAAAGATCAACAAGAAAATAAAGGCTTTAAATGACACCCTGGACCAGTTGGACATCACAGATATATTCAGAATAATAACAAAATCAATGAAACACATTGACAATAATACAATATCAGTAGGGGACTTTAACACCCCTATTACTGAAATGGGCAGATCATCCAAGCAAAAGATCAACAAGAAAATAAAGGCTTTAAATGACACCCTGGACCAGTTGGACATCACAGATATATTCAGAACATTCCATCCCAAAATTGGAAAGAACTCAAATACATGGAGGCTAAAGAACACCCTACTCAAGGATGAATGGGTCAACCAGGAAATTAAAGAAGAATTTAAAAAATTTCATGGAAAAAAATGAAAATGAAAACACAACTGATCAAAATCTTTGGAACACAGCAAAAGCAGTCCTAAGAGGAAAGGATATAGCAATACAAGCCTTTCTCAAGAAACAAGAAAGTCTCAAGGACACGACATAACCCTACACCTAAAGGAGCTGGAGAAAGAACAGCAAAGAAAGGCTACACCCAGCAGGAGAAGAGAAGTAATAAAGATCAGAGCATGAATCAATGAAACAGAAACCAAAAGAACAGTGGAACAAATCAATGAAACTTGGAGCTGGTTCTTTGAAAGAATTAATAAGATTGATAACCCCCTGGCCAGACTTATCCAAAAGAAAAGAGAAAGACCAACAAAATAAAAACAATTATAAGAACGTATTATCAAAAACTCTACACCAGCAAATTTGACAATCTGGAAGAAATGGATGCATTCCTAGAGACATATAAACTACCAAAACTGAACCAGGAAGAAATTGAAGACCTGAATAGACCCATAACTACCAAAACTGAACCAGGAAGAAATTGAAGACCTGAATAGACCCATAATCAGTAAGGAGACTGAAGCAGTCATCAAAAATTTCCCAACAAACAAGAGCACATGGACAGACAGCTTCCCAGGGGAATTCTACCAAACATTTAAAGAAGATTTAATACCTATTCTGGTAAAACTGATCCAAAAGTAGAAATGGAAGGAAAACTTCCAAACTCCTTTTATGAGGCCAGCATTACCTTGATCCCAAAACCAGGCAAAAACCCATCAAAATGGAGAATTACAGACCAATATCCTTGATGAAGACAGATACAAAAATCCTCAACAAAATCCTAGCCAATAGGATCCAACAGCACATTAAAAGGATTATTCACCACCACCAAGTGGGATTTATTCCTGGCATGCAAGGTTGGTTTAACATTTGCAAATCAATCAATGTGATACAAGACATTAATAAAAGAAAGAACAAAAACCATATGATCCTCTCAATAGATGCTGAAAAAGTGTTTGACAAAATAAAGCACCCTTTCTTGATCAAAACGCTTCACAGTGTAGGCATAGAGAATATATACCTCAATATCATGAAAGCCATCTATGAGAAACCCACAGCAAATATCATTGTCAATGGAGAAAAACAGAACTTTTCCCCTAAAGTCAGGAACATGGCAGGGCTGTCCACTATCACCACTGCTATTCAACATAGTACTAGAAGTCCTAGCCTCAGCAATCAGACAACAAAAAGAAATAAAAGGCATCCAAATCGGCAAGGAAGAGGTCAAACTCTCACTCTTTGCAGATGATATGATACTTTATGTGGAAAACCCAAAGGACTCCACTCCAAAACTGCTAGCACTCATACAGGAATTCAGTCAAGTGTCAGGGTATAAAATCAATGCACAGAAATCAGTTGCATTTCTATATACCAACAACAAAACAGAAGAAAGAGAAATTAAAGAGTTAATCCCATTTACAATTGCACCCAAAACCATATGATACCTAGGAATAAACCTATCCAAAGAGGCAAAGAATCTGTATTCAGAAAACTATAAAGTACTCATGAAAGAAATTGAGGAAGACACAAAGAACTGGAAAAACATTCCATGCTCATGGACTGGAAGAATAAATATTGTGAAAATATCTATGCTACCTAAAGCAATCTACACATTTAATGCAATCCCCATCAAAATACCAGCAATTTATTTCAAAGAAATGGAACAAATAATCCTAAAATTTATATGGAACCAGAAAAGACCCCAAGATAGCCAAAGGAATGTTGGAGAAAAAAAAAAAACAAAGTTGGCGGCATCACAATTCCAGATTTCAAGCTTTATTACAAAGCCGTCATCATCAAGACAGTATGGTACTGGCACAAAAACAGACACATAGACCAGTGGAACAGAATAGAGAACCCAAAAATGGACCCTCAACTCTATGGTCAACTAATCTTCGACAAAGCAGGAAAGAATGTCCAGTGGGAAAAAGACAGTCTCTTCAACAAATGGTGTTGGGAAAACTGGTCAGCCACATGCAGAAAAATGAAACTGGATCATTTCCTTACACCACACACAAAAATAGACTCAAAATGGATGAAAAACCTCAATGTGAGAAAGGGATCCATCAAAATCCATGAGGGGAACACAGGCAGCAACCTCTTCGACCTCAACCGCAGCAACTTCTTCCTAGGAACATCACCAAAGGCAAGGGAAGCAAGGGCAAAAATGAACTATTGGGACTTCATCAAGATTAAAAGCTTTTGCACAGCAAAGGAAACAGTCAACAAAACCAAAAGACAATTGACAGAATCAGAGAAGATATTATCAAAGACATATCAGATAAAGGGCTTATATCCAAAATCTATAAAGAGCTTCTCAAACTCAACACCCATAAAACAAATAACGCAGTCAAGAAATGGGCAGAAGACATGAACAGACATTTCTCCAAAGAAGACATCCAAATGGCCAACAGATACATGAGAAAGTGCTCAACATCACTCGGCATCAGGGAAATACAAATCAAAACCACAGTGAGATACCACCTCACACCAGTCAGAATGGCTAAAATCAACAAGTCAGAAAATGAAAGATGTTGGTGAGGCTGCGAAGAAAGGGGAACTCTCCTACACTGTTGGTGGAAATGCAAGCTGGTGCAAGCTCTCTGGAAAACAGTATGGAGGTTCCTCGAAAAGTTGAAAATAGAGCTACCATATGACCCAGCAATCGCACTACTGGGTATTTTCCCTAAAAATACAAAGGTAGTGGCACATGCACCTGAATGTTTATAGCAGCAATGTCCACAATAGACAAAATATGGAAGGAACCTAGATGTCCATTAACAGATGAATAGATAAAGAAGATGTGGTATATATATACAATGGAATACTATGTAGGTATCAAAAAAACCGAAATCTTGCCATTTGCAATGATGTGGATGGAACTAGAGGGTATTATGCTGGGTGAAATAAGTCAATCAGAGAAAGACATTTATCATATGATCTGTCTCATATGAGGAACTTGAGGGGTAGGGTGGGGGGTTGTGGGGGGTAGGGAGGGAGAAATAATGAAACAAGATGGGATGGTGAAGGACACAAACCATAAGAGACTCCTATTCTCACAAAACATACTAAGGGTTACTGGAGGGTGGGAGTGTAAGGATAGGGTGCATGGGTTATGGACATGCAATGAGGGTTTGTGCTATGGTGAATGTTGTGAAAATTGTAAGCCTTATGATTCACAGACCTGTACCCCTGGGGCAAATAATAATGAAAAAATAAATAAAAATAAAAATAAATAAATAAATAATAAACTATTGGTACTACACCAAAACAAAAAGAGGGGGGTTTGCACAATGAAAGAAATTGTCAACAAAATGAAAAAGACAAATTACTGAATGGGAAGAGATATTTGCAAATGATATATGTGATAAAGCATTAATTTAAAATATATAAAGAATGTATAAAACTCAATACCAAAAGATTTTATCTGACTAAAAAATGGGCAGAGTTCCTCAATGATATTTTTCCAAAGACATACGAATGACCAACAGAGATAGGAAAAGGTGTTCAACATCACCAATCATCAGGGAAATGCAAAGCAAAATCACAATGAGATATCACTTCACACCTGTCAGAATGGCCAGAATAAAAAAGACAACAAGGAACAAGTATTGATGAGGATGTGAACATAAAGGAACTCAGAGGTACTGTTGGTGGGAATGCAAACTGATGCAGCTACTGTGGAAACCAGTATGGAGCTCCTCAAAAAATCAATAATAGAAATACCATGTGTTCCAGTATTTCCACTACTGGCTATTTACCAAAAGAATATAAAAACAATAATTTGAAGGGATATAAGCACCCCTATGTTTATTGCAACATTATTTACAACAGCCAAGATAGGGAAGCATCCCAAGTGTCCACTGATAGATGAATGGATTAAAAAAAAAAACAGTCACACACACAATGGAATGTTAGTCAGTCATAAAACAGAATAAGATCTTACCATTTCCAACAACATGGATGGACCTAGAGGGTATAATGTTAAGTGAAATAAGTCAGATGGAGAAAGGCAAATGTTATATGATTTCACTTATATGTGGAATTTAAGAAACAAAATAAATGAATAAACAAAACAAACAAACTCAAAGATACATAGAACTATTTGATGATTTGCAAGATGGAAAAAGACTGGGAAGACTGGCAAAATAGGGAAAAGAGATTAAAAGGTAAAACTTCCAATTATAATTTTTTTAAAAGACAGAGATATAATGTACAGCATAGGGAACATAATCTGGCATCTTTTATCAACTTTGATGATGGTGATCACTTATTGTGGTAATCACTCTATGATGTATATAAACGTTGACTCACAACATTGTACACTTGAAATGTAATATTGTATATCAACTTCGCTTCTATTTTTAAAGCACTGAAAAATAGCTCATGAGTTCAAGGGAATTCATGGTGGAAATTAGAAAACACTTTGAAAGGAAAGATGAAACATGGCAGTGGAGCAGGAAGACCCTAGGCTTGTCTCATCCCATGAACACAATTAAATGTCAAATCATCCCAAATACCCCAGAGATTGAAATGAAGACCAACAGAACAATCTCCAGAACTCAAAGGAGAGAAGAGACCACACTGAAGAGGGTAGAAAGTGTGGAGATGTGGTTTAGGAGAGAAATGGATCCAGAGTGCTGTGGAGGGGAGGGAACTGTGGTTGCAGAGAAGGGCAGAGAGAAACACACAGGGTAACATACATGGAGAACATTTCCTCAAAGCCATTGGCTTAGAAAATGAGAGGAACTGAATTTCATGAATTCTTGAGACCAGAGGGACTTAAAGCCTGGAATTTTAAAGATCAGCAGGCTTGGCTGGGATAGAGCCCTAAAGACACTGTCTTGCTCCTGAAGAGAAGGCAAGAAAACAACCCAGGGGCAGACAGCCTGGAGACAGCAATCTGTAGAGTGCCTGGGGCACACAGCAGGGAGATTATTCAGTCTTCCCAGAGTGTATCCCTGAGAGGTAGCATTCACCAAGATGTCCCTTTGGAAAGAAGGAAGCTGGCCAGTGTCATTGTCTTCAACCACCCCTCGGTATAAACACAGACGAACCTGCAGGGAACAGCTCAGAAGGACATTGGCTGCCTAATTTGCTTATACCAAGTCCCACTCCCTGTGCTCCGGTAGGACTGCCCTTCACAGTCAAGGCTGCCTCAGTCCCAGCATAGCAGGCCTCTCTCCCAGAAGACCAGCACAAACCGCTGCCCACAGTACACATCCTGACCTGAGAGTTCTGCAGGTCCTCAATTCTGATAGAAGTGGTATCAGCTCTCATTTCACAATCAGACCAGAGCACACCTAATTAAAGAATGCCAGGCCAGGGACTAAACATTACCGACAGCAGGCAAGGAAAGCCTCTGCAGATGATTGGTCTGGAGGACAGAGCAGCCAGAACACAACAAATCACACACTACGCACACAAGATACACTCCCTGAAGTGCCAGGCATTGAACACTATGAGATTTTCTTCATAAAGCCATTACTTTCAGGAGCAGGATGCATTACTGGTTTTCTAACACAGAGAAAAAGACAGAGACTTAGACAAAATGCCAAGATAGAGGAATTTATCCCAAATGAAAGAATAATATAAGGCCGTGGCCCAAGATCTAAGAGAAACACATGTAAGTAATATGGTTGATGGCGAATTTAAAGCAACAATCAAAGGATACACACTGAGCCTCAGAAAGAATAGAAGACATCAGTGAGAAGCTTGTCACAGTTAAAAGAGTTATAAAAAAGAATCAATCAGAGATGAAGAATGTAATAAACAAGATTAGAAACAGGTTTAATGCAATGAACAGCAAAATAGAAGCAGAGGAATGAATTAGTGACATAGATGACAAAATAATGGAAACTAATGAAGCTAAACAAAAGAAAGAAAGAATTATGCAACATGAAAGTAAGACTTAAGGAACTCAGTGATTCTGACAAACAAAATAACATTTGTATCATAAGAGTCCCAGAAGAAGGTTATAGGGAAAAGGGGGCAATTTGTTTGAGGAGATAATAGCTTAAAACTTCCCTACTCTGGGAAAAAATAAACAAACAGACAGACAGACAGACAGATAGATTCAGGAGGCACAGAGAAAGCCTATCAAAATCAACAAAAGCAGGCCAACACCAAAATATATTGTAATTCAATTTGAAAAATATAGTGATAAAGAAAAATAATCTTAAGATCAGCAAGAGAAAAGAAGTCCTTAATTTATAAGGGAAGACCCATAATGCTAGCTAGAGATCCCTCAACAGTAACATGACAAGCCAAAAGAGACAGGCATGATATATTCGACATGCTGAATGGGAAATATCTGCAGCTGAGTACTCTATCTAGCAAAGCTATCATTCAAAATAGGTCAGAAAAAGAGTTTTGCAGACAAGCAAAATCTAGACAAGTTCCTGACCACTAAGCCAGCTCTGAAAGAATATTAAAGGGGACGCTTGAGTGGGAAAGAAAGACCAAAAGAAACAAAGATTAGAAAGGAACATAGAAAGTCTCCAGAAACAATGACAAAACAAGTAACAAAATGTTGATAAATACACAGCTAGGGGCACCTGGCTGGTTCAGTCGTTAAGCGTCTGCCTTCAACTCAGGTCATGATCCCAAGATCCTGGGATTGAGCCGTACATTGGACTCCCTGCTCAGCAGGAAGCCTGCTTCTCCCTCTGCCACTTTGCCTGCTTGTGTGCCCCCTCTCGCTCTGTCAAATAAATAAATAAAATCTTTTAAAAAATACATATCTATCAGTAATCATTTTGAATGTAAATGGCCTAAATGAACCAATTAAAAGACACAAGTGACAGAATGGATAAAAAACAAGATCCGTCTATATGCTACCTACAAGAGACTCATTTTATATCTAAAGACAAGTGGAGATTGAATGTGAGGGAGTGGAGAAACATTATCACACAAATGCATGTCAAAAGAAAACTGGAGTAGCAATACTTATATCAAACTAGACATTATTTTATTTTATTTTGTTAAAGATTTTATCTATTTAATGAGAGAGAGTACAAGCAGGGGAAGGAGCAGAGGGAGAGGGAGCCTACTTCTCCCTCCATGTCGTACTCCATGGGGCTCATGTTGTATGCCATAGGGCTCAATCCCAGGAGACTGGGATCATGACCTCAGTGGAAGGCAAATGTTTAACCAACTTAGCCACCCAGGTGCCCCAAACTGGACTTTAAAACAAAGACTATAACAGAGATAAAGGAGGCTACTATATCATAAATAAGGGGGAATCCAACAAGAATATATAACAATCGTAAATATTTATGCACCCAACATAGGACCATCCAAATACAGAAAATAATTAATAACAAACATAAAGGAAGTAAATGATAATAATACTTTAACACCTCACTTACATCAGTGGACAAATCATCCAAACAGAAAATCAACAAAGAAACAGTGGCTTTCAATGACACAGTGAACCAGATAAGTTTAACAGATATATTCAGATCCTAAAATAGATATATTCCATCGTAAAGCACCAGAATACACATTCTTTTCAAGGGCACTTGGGGCATTCTCCAGAATAGATTACATATTATCTCACAAATCAGGCCTCAACAAATGCAAAAAGATAGAAATCATGCCATGCACCTTTTCTGACCACAACAATATAAAACCAGAAGTCAACCACAAAAAAATTTGGAAAGACCACAGATACATGGAAGCTAAGAAGCATCCTACTAAACAATGTATGGGTCAACCAGGAAATTAAATACAAAATTTTAAAAAATACTTGGAAACAAATGAAAATGAAAATTCAATGTTTTAAAATCTTTGGGATGCAGCAAAAGCTATTATATGAGGGAATATTATAGCATTATAGGTTGACCTCAAGAAGCAAGAAAAATCTCAAATAAACAACCTAACCTCACACCTAGTGGAGCTAGTACAGGCAGAGAATAAGACTGGAGTAGAAACAAATGACATAGAAACTAAAATGAACAAACAAAACAAAAGCAACAGAACAGATCAATGAAACCAGGAACTGGTTCTTAAAAAAAAAAAAATTGATAAAATTCTAGGCAGACTCAACCAAAAGAGAGAGAGAGAGAGAGAATTCAAACAAAATCACAAATGAAAGAGGAGAAATAACAACTGACAATTCATAAATAAAAACAATTGTAACAGAATATTATGAAAAACTATGCCAACAAATGGGACAACCTGGAAGAAATGGATAAATTCCTAGAAACACACAAACGACCAAAACTGAAACTGGAAGAAATAGAAAACTTGAACAGACCAACAACCAGGAAAGAAATTGAATCAGAAATAAGAAAAACTCTGAGCAAACTCTGAGTGTTCTAGTCAGAGTAATTAGTTAACAAAAAGAAGTAAATATTAGCTTTATAATCTTATTTATAAAAAATCCTAAAGAATCCATTAAAAAGCTAATCGAACTAATAATTGAGATCAGCAGTGTTGTAGCATACAAGATTAATATACAAAAATAAGTTTTATTTTTTTAGTTTTTATTTAAATTCCAGTTAATTAACATACAGTGTAACATTAGTTTCAGGTGTATAATGTAGTGATTCAACACTTACATACAATACCTGGTGCTCATCACAAGTGAACCCTTTAATCACCATCAACTATTCACCCATGCCCCCTCAACCCATCTCTTCTCTGATAGAAAAAACCAAAGTTTCTTCTTTATTAAGACTGTTTATGGCTTGTCTCTTTTTTTCTTATGTTCATTTGTTTTTGTCTTAAATTCTACATTTGAGTGAAATCTTATGGTATTTGTCTTTCTCTGACTTAATACTTCACTTAGCATAATACTCTCTAACTCCATCCACACCATGGCAAATGGCAAAATTTCCTTATTTTTGTGGCTGAGTAATATTCCTTTGTATCTACATATACCACATCTTTTTTATCCATTCATCAATGGACAATTGGGCTTTTTCCATAGTTTGGCTATTGTTGATAATGCTGCTATAAATATTGGAGTGCATGAATCCCCTTGAATTAGGGTTTTTGTATTCTTTGGGTAAACTTTAGCAGTGCAATTCCTGGATCATAAAGTAGTTGTATTTTTAACTTTTTGAGGAACCTCCCTACTGTTTTCCAGAGTGGCTGTACAAGTTTGTATTCCAACCCACAGTGCAATACTGTCCCCTTTCTCAGCATCCTGGATGATGCTTGTTGTTTCTTGTGTTGTTAATTTTAGCCAGTCTGACAGGTGTGAGGTTATACCTCATTCAGTTGTAATTCTATACATTAACAATAAGTAACTGAAAAATTGAATTTTAAAAATCCACTTGAAATAGCATAAACAAGAATAAAATATTTAGGAATGAATTTTATAAAATAAATGTAAGACTTGTACATTGAAAACTACAAAGCGTTTTTTAAAGAAAAAGATTTAAATAAGGAGAAAAACATCTGATGTTCATGGGTCAAAATAATATTGTTTAAATGGCAATACTTCACGAATTTATGCACAGGTTAAATGAAATCCCTATCAGAATCCCATTTTGATATTTTTGCCTATATTGGCAAATTGGTCCTAAAATTAGGAAACACAAGAGACCAAAAATAGCCAACAATATTGAATAGAATGAATAAATTTGGAAGATTCATATTTCCTGATTTCAAACTTAGTACAAACACTATAGTAACTAAGGTAGTGTGGTATAAGGATAGACATATAGAATCGTAAAGTAGAATTGAGATTCCAGAAATAAATTCATATATCAATGATCAATTTAATCCTAGCAAGGGGCGAAAGAAATCAATGGATGAAAAAATAGTCTTAAATAATGCTGGGACAACTGAATTTCACTTGAAAAATAATGAATTTGGACTCTTTACTTGCACTATACACAAACATGAACTTAGATGACAGACTAAATGTAAGAGCTAAAATATAAAACTTTATGAAGAAAATTTAGGAGTAAACCTTCATCATCTTAGTTCAGGTCATTCTTTTTAACTATAACCACTAAAACATAAGCAGCAAAAGGAAAATATATAAGTTTGAGTACATTAAAATTAAAAACTTTTATGCTGAAAATAGTACCACCAAAAAAGTGAAGAAAAACAACTTTCTCTTTCCGTAAAGGAGTTTGTGGATAGTGGTATTCTTCCTTCCTTATTGGGTAGAATTCACCAGTGAAACTACTGGGCCTAAAGTTTTCTTCATGAAAAGATTTTAATTAGAAATTTGATTTCTTAAACAATCATTTGTGTTTTCATACTTTTAGTTCAGATCTCCTATTCTTCTTGTGTCATTTTTGATAAATTGTTTTTAAGTAATTTGTCTACTACATCTAAGTTGACAATTTAATTATCATAAAGTTGTTTAAAACACCTTCCTATTAATCACTTAAACATAGTAGTGAGATATAATTCACTTATCATAAAATTTACCTTTTTAAGGTATGCAATTTATTGGTGCTTAGTTTTAGAATGGGAAAATGCACTTGTGAATTCTATATCTGATAAAGAAATTGAGTCCAATTACCTTTCAAGTCAATAACAAAAATACAAGGAACCCACTTTTTAAAATTGGGCAATGGAACTCAATAGACATTCATCCACAGAATATGTGCAAATAGCCAAAAGTACATTTAAACTTTTCAGTTGTGTTACCATGTTACTCAGTAAATCTATCCTTTGGCATATATTCAAGACAAATGTAAATATACACCCCCCAAAAAACACAAAAAACCTCTACACAAAGGGTCATAGCAGCATTACTCATAATAACCAAAAAGTGGAAACAACTCAAGTGTCCATCAAATTATAAACAAATAAACAATATGATATATATTGACACAGTGAATTATTATTCAGTAATAGAATGAAGTACTGACACATGCCACAATACAGATGAATCTTGAAAGTATTATGCTAGGCTAAATGAAAAAATGTATTACAAAATATTATATATTTTATGATTTCCTTGATATAAAAATTCAAAATTGAAAATCCACAGAGGCCGAAATTAGACTAGTGATTTCCTAGGCTTTAGGGAGGAGGAACAGAAGTGACTGCTAAAGGACATGGGGTTTCTCTTTGATATGAAGAAAATTTTACTTACTTCAATTAGGGGGATGGTTACACAACTTTTTGAATGTACTAAAAACCAATGAATTGCATACCTTAAAAAGGTAAATTTTATAAGTGAATTATATCTCACTACTATGTTTAAGTGATTAATAGGAAGGTGTTTTAAACAACTTTATGATAATTAAATTGTCAACTTAGATGTAGTAGACAAATTACTTATAAAACAATTTATCAAAAATGACACAAGAAGAATAGGAGATCTGAACTAAAAGTATGAAAACACAAATGATTGTTTAAGAAATCAAATTTCTAATTAAAATCTTTTCATGAAGAAAACTTTAGGCCCAGTAGTTTCACTGGTGAATTCTACCCAATAAGGAAGGAAGAATACCACTATCCACAAACTCCTTTACAGAAAGAGAAAGTAGGAGCATCCCCCAACTCATCTTTATGACTCCTGTATAATAACCCTGTTATACAAAAATTTCACCAATGTATTTCTAAAAGGAAAATTAGAGATCAATGATAGTCATGAATATACTCCAAAAATCCTAAACAAAATAACAACAAAACTTCATCAGACAAATCATGAGAGACTCTTAACTATAGGAAAGAAACTGAGGGTTACTGGTGTGGAGGTGGGTAGAGAGATGGGGTAATTAGACTATGGGCATTAAAGAGAGCACGTGATGTGATAAGCACTGGGTGTTATAAGCAATTGCTGAATATTTGAACTCCACATCCAAAACTAATGATGTACTGTATGTTGGCTAATTGAATTTAAATTAGAAAAAAATCTGAAATGTATGATGCATCGTGATCAAACAAGTTTTAAGGCAAGAATAAAACTTTTTTTGAGAGAGAGAGAGAGAGAGAGAGAGAGAGAGAGAGAGAGTTCCTATACAAGTGGGTGGGGAGGAGTGGAAGAAAAGGGAGAGAGAGAATCTTAAGCAGAATCCAGGCCTAGAACAGAGCCTGAAGAAGCACTCTATCTCACAACCCTGAGATCATGACCTGAGCTGAAATCAAGAGTCAGACACTTAACCGATTGAGCCACCCAAGCACCCCAAGAATAAGACATTTTTTTAAGACTTCTTTATTTATCAGAGGAAAGGGGATGAAGGAGAGAGAGGATCCTGAAAGAGATTCCCTGCTGAGTGCGGAGCCTGACACAGGGTTCAATCTCATGACCTGGAGATCACAACCTGAGCCAAAACCAAGAGTCAGCCACTTAACTGACTGAGCAACCCAGACAACCCAATAATAAAAAATTTTAATGTAAAATTAAATCATATTATCAGAATAAAGAAAAATCATATGATCATCTCAACAGTTTTGAGAAAAGTAGCTCATAAAATTCAACACCCATACCAAAGATGGTGGAGGAGCATGAGTCATCTTTAAATTAAAAAAAAAAAATCTAAGGCACCTAGGTTGCTCAATCAGTTAAGTGTCTGTTTTCCACTCAGGTCATGATCCCAGAGTGCTGGGATCAGGATCCAGCACTGGGTTGGCCTCCCTGCTCAGTGGAAGAGAGTCTGCGTCTCCCTCAGCCCATCCTCCTGCTCATGCTCTTTCTCGCTCTCTCTCAAATAAATAAATAAATAAATAAATAAATAAATAAATAAATAAATAAAATTTTCAATAAATTTCTAGGAATTAGGAACTTGTGCAATTTGCATACCTAAAATAAAAAGATGGATATATATATATAGATAGATAGATAAAGACAGATACATAGACATAGTGATAGATATATAGATGATGATAGATGATAGATTAGCTAGATGATGATAGATAGATAATAGATGTGATAGATAGTTGATATAGATAGAAAGTAGATGATAGATGAAAGATAAAAGTTGATAGATGATAGATAGATATAGATTAGATAGATAAATAGATGATAGATGATAGAGTGAGAGAGAGAGAGAGATAATAAACAGAGAGAGAGAAAACAATGTACCAGCCACAGGGAGTTTTAACACTTTTTCTGTGGTCTAGTATAGTAGTGGTTCTCAGGCTTAAGTGTGCATCAGAATTACCTATTAGATTTGTTAAACCATAGATTGCTGCATCCCATCTTAAGGGTTTTTGATTCAGTGGGTCTAGGGGCTGGAGGATCTGAGAATTTGCATTTTTTTTCTGGTCTAGGGACCACACTGAGATTAACTGTGGCATAGTATAAATAACCAGAATTGAATATGATTTAAAGGTTAACAGCTGTATAATATTTCTTCATATAGTCTCTGCTGGATAATAACCCTATCTCCACTAACCAGAATCTGTCAACCCAGAGGAATTACAGAGAGGCTGACTCAGAATAAGATTAATTTCCCACATCCCACAGAGACACTCCTGGTGGGCCTTTCAGGTGCTTACAGGGAGGGAATAATGAAGGAATAATACAAGTATGAGCAGTCAGGAAACACAGCTAAAGTAATAAAAATGTTTTCCTGGCCCTCTATACCAATGAATTCATGTTTTGTTCTGCTTAGAGTGTACTAACCTACCCAGCATCTACATGTGCCGACTATGTGCTGGACACTCAGCATACCTTATCTTATTTGACCTTTATAATATCACAAGATAAGTTATTATTGCCACCACCTCATAGACAAGTAACTAGAAAGTGACACAGTCTCCAAAGACTGACTCAACTTTCTTCCCACAGACAATGTTGGAAGTAAAACTGGATCAGAGAAAGATAGAACATAGGTGCAAGATGCTTACAAGCCTAACTGTGTGGTATTTGTTATGGCTCTTAAATTTATGAATGCTTTTCTCTAATGCACGATTTTCATTAGTCTGTGAATTTATACTTTCCAAAAATCCCCCTGACTTTCCCAGTCACTCTGATACCATCATTTCCTCAGGTGTTCTGTAATCTGTGAGCCAGGAGGATAAGGTATTTTTAGCCTAATCTGTCCAGAAGAGGAACCTGAAACCAGAGGTTAGACTATTTGTGCAAACTCTTACAGCTAGGGGGCAGTATCCCTGAGGCAGAGGCTCAGTTCTGACTTGTCCTACATGTGCCCCATCACAGCTGCCACCTTACATACCTTAGTTTACCACCATAAGCACAGGGCCAACAAGTGAGGAGGGCACTTCCTGGCCCATGCAGTCCACTTCATGTTCAACATGCATTTTTCAAGCTTCTAACAGTTTTTCTTAATTCTCAGATTAATGGGTGGGTCTTTTTTTTTTAAAGATTTTATTTATTTATTTGACAGGGAGAGAGAGAGATTACAAGTAGGAAGAGAGGCAGGCAGAGAGAGAGAGGAGGAAGCAGGCTCCCCGCTGAGCAGGAAACCCAATGCGGCCTCGATCCCAGGACCCTGAGATCATGACCTGAGCTAAAAGCAGAGGCTTTAACCCACTGAGCCACCCAGGCGCCCTTAATGGACTGGTCTTGAAGCTTCTGGAATACTCATCATTTGTCCCTAAATATTTTCCATGAGGATGGGAGGCCTAAATTGGCCAGGCTTAGGTCACTAAGAATGTAAAAGGTCTGTCTAGATTCAAAGAAAGTGCCATTTTATCATCATTTCTGAACCTGCTGATTGTCCCTATTTTTTTTCCTTTAAAGGTAACATAAGCAGGCAGAGATGAAATGTATCTTCCTCTGTTTAATATTTCAGTTACAAGTCACTGGAAATGAGACAGTTGGAAAGACAAATGTTCTATGGAAGGTTTGCCCACCAAAAATTGTCAGTTATATTAAGGTCTTTTTTAACATATGAAAATTATTACTAGGATGTGCTCTCCCAGTGCAATGGCACAGAAGCCTTTCTGTTTATCTTGTAGCAAAGACAAATAGCAAACCATTACAAGGTTTACAGCAGCTGACAGCCCTCTTAGCCATGTTAATGTCTTGTTAGAAATAATACTATATATATATATATATATATATATATATATATATATATATATAAAATCACACACACACACACCATAAAAGTGACTCACTATAAAAGGGCCTCCAATTCTCTGTTTATTCCATCCATGTTATTTATTCTTTGATTTAGTTTTCTGGATGACAGCTATTGCAAATTGGTGCATCTACAAGATGTATACTCCCTACTGAAGGATGCAACAAGATTATTTATTAGGGGGAGATTAACATAGAGGAAAGGAAAAAATATACATATTTTGCTAATTAAAATGACAGATGCATAAAATATAAGTTATGAGTGTGCCTACTCTTGAAGGTGTCTTGGAGCTTCAGTTTGCACATCATCTCTTGATTTTCCTTGAAGACATGGACTGATGATGCATGGCAGGGCTTCAGATTCAATTACCAACACTGAGAAGTAAATTGGCTTTTTAACAAAGGTAATAAATAATCTATACATGGTTTAATATAAAGCAGTAAGTATCTTATTTGTAGCAAAAAAAAAGATGCATCCTTATGTGAGAACACTCACACAAGGAAACCAGAGCTAGCTCTATGACAGGTTGTTTTTGAGGATCTTTATATGTTTTTTTTTAAGGGAATGGGGAAGAAACTACTTAAGCAATGGCACAGTGCAATAGGGGCCCTTGTGTAAAATCACAATGAATGCATCAGGCTAACAGACCATCTATGAAACAATGTTGAGATTCAAATGAAAATGGTTTTCTGTCACTCTGTGCAAATGTGCTTGTTTTTTGGGGTTTTTTGTTTGTTTGTTTGTTTGTTTGTTTGTTTTTTATTTTTTCTGATGGGAGCCAACTACCCTAATGTTTTTGCTTTTCTTTGGAGTAGCTAATGTGTATGACTGCAAACTCCTTAAACACAAAAGCATTTTTAAATCATAGATATTAAACCTGTTTATATCCTAGGTTAAAGAAAATCATACTCAGTTCTCCCTCTTAATGAAGGTGCTGATGATACTGACAGATGATACAAACTGTCATAGAAAGTGTGACTAATGACATTACAATCAAGTTGCCTCTCTAGGATCTCCAGGTGGCCAGGGAAAGATAATTCCTCCCTCTGGAACTTCAGTGGCTGTAGAGACAAAGAACATGGGCAACTGCAATTCTGTATAAATTTACCATTTCATTGATAAAAGAAATGACTGAATAAGGCCCCAGTTGAGCAGAAAGACTGAGTGAAGAACATCTCCTCTTTGTGTTCCACCATAAGTGTACTCCATTTTCTTGAATACAATGAGATTATATACTTGATTATATACTTGTGGTCCTACACGTGCCTATAATTTCCCACCTGGAGCCATTCACAAAAATAATTGATTTTTTTTTGCTACAATTGGGAAATTGGGAATACTGTAGAAAATAATTTGGGGGAAGTAAACAGCTATCTTCACCCACTACTTGGAAGAGTCCACCAGCATAATGAGAATAAAAACAACACAGAATAAAAGGACCAAGAAATAGAGAAATTCAGAGTCAGATGTCTATCTTGGGTTCCTGGACTGAGCCATGCATGAAGCTAAAGCTCTCTGTAACATGAGTCAACATACCCCCAATGTGCTCATGCAAGTTCAAGTTGTTTTTTTTTTCCTTACAACTGAAGAGTCCTGACGAATCAAGTCCTAGCTTCTGAACATGGGAAACCTGAAGAAGGACCTCTACAAGCCTCTGTTTTAGAAAGCACAGACTTCAACATTCACTGGGGCTTTTGTAACAAGAGCTGACATGCAAGCCCCCTGCCAATCAAAACAAATGCACAGCTCACTTCCCCTACTCTTGACTATGCATACTCTGTGACATTAAAAATGGAATACAGGAGGGCGCCTGGGTGGCTCAGTGGGTTAAAGCCACTGCCTTCGGCTCAGGTCATGATCCCAGGGTCCTGGGATCGAGGCCCACATCTGGCTTTCTGCTCAGCAGGGAGCCTGCTTCCTCCTCTCTCCTCTCTGCCTGCCTCTCTGCCTACTTGTAATCTCTCTCTCTGTGTCAAATGAATAAATAAAATCTTTTAAAAAATGGAATACATGAAAGAGAAATAACACCAACCCACAAACTGCGAAATTAAGTTATGAATGCAGTTTCCAAACAAAATGATTGTTCAGCATCATCATGTTATAGAGAGAAGCAGTTTCCCAGAAGGACACCAACTACTGACCAAGGATTGGAGAAGAGTAGGAAGAGGAAGCAGGACACCAAAGTCAGGTTCAAGGAAAGAAGGGTCCAGGGTCCAGGGTCAAGGAAAGAAGTCTGGCTACATCTCCAAAAACCAAAGATTTGGAGACAAAATCAAAGGTAGGAATTAACAGATAGGAGCTAGATAATAAAAAGCACATCAAGAATAAATGTAGCTGGCTTTGAGCGATTTACTATATAGTGTTGTCTTCCACTGTCCTTTGCAAGCCCTCAGCAGAAGGGTACTCAACTTACAAGGGCAAGAAGAGAGAGGAAAGTGTAGAGAGATTATAGGCTGTCTTTTTTTTAAGATTTAATTTATTTATTTGACACACAGAGAGAGATTACAAGTAGGCAGAGAGGCAGGCAGAGAGACAGGGAGAGGAGGAAGCAGGCTCCCTGCTGAGCAGAGAGCCTGATGCGGGCCTTGATCCCAGGACGCTGAGATCATGACCTGAGCTGAAAGCAGAGGCTTTAACCCACTAAGCCACCCAGGCGCCCTATAGGCTGTCTTTTAATAACAAAGATATTAAGCAACATCCTTGATTGACTAAAATGAAACACAGAAACCCCTCAAGAGCACATCTCTTAACATCTGGAAGCAGTCTTGGTGATTTAAGAAGAAGCATGATGCAGAGAAATCACTGGTCCACATTCCAGTTTCCTCTGGGATGCCTGCACAAGACAGCAAAACTCAATTCTCATGAAGGCAGCATGTTCTGATGGCCATCAACTCTTTAGCACTAAGGGATTTTTCATGGTGCAATTGTGTTTATACTGAGCATAAAGCTCACCACAGCATTATGAAGTTCGGACCTGGAATAGATGGCCTCAGCCAGCTATCCAGATCCTATTTTGTCTGCAATCAACATAGCATAAGTCTACCAGAAGTGCAGGGAACCCCAGAGAGTAGAATCTCTCTATAATCCAACATGCCACACCTGAAGAGTAGGCACAGGATGTGCATCTGCCTCCTGTATTTGTCTCCTACAGGGAAGGAGACAACATCACTATAGAGAGGATTGCATAGTTGTTTTAAGCCATTGGACTGGGAATTAATATCTGCAGGCAAGCCAGGTGTGTGTGTGGGGGGGGGGACTCATGGACAAGTAACTCAGCAAATCTGCCCATAGCACCAAAAAAGGAAGGATGTCACAAACAACCCAAACATTTCTTGAACAAACACACAGGGTGATATTGAACACAATGATATTCACCATGCTTTTAGTGGTTATCCAGATTAGGAGAAGCTTTAGAAAGTACAAATTAGTGTACCGTGGAGTAAGCAACAGAAGTCAGTCAGGAGGGCAGATGATGGCCAGGGAAAGTGTGTGCAGCTCTGGGATGGATTTGCTGTCTCAGAAACTCACTGACCTCTCTGAGCTCCCTTGCCTTAACTAAACATTGGTAGTAGAGTGGCTGGGCTCACAGCCAATGAGGACCTGGGCCTCTTCATATTTTGATGTTGACATCACTAATATACCAAGTCTCTGCAGTTACCCACCTGCTTGCTCTGTGCTGTCTTGGTCATTGAGGTAGGATGTTGTGATAAACCGGTCATGCCCATGCTTTTTCTTCACAGAATAGGAACTCTGGAAAGTGTCTTCCTCACTCTGAAACTACTTCAGTCCTTTGCTGATGCAGAAATTCCATCATCAAGCCCTAGACACAGAATCAGATTGACCTGGGTTTCTAAAAGGAAGTACTACTGTCATCTCTGAGAACTTGGGCAAGTTACTCATGCTTTAGAAACCTCATACTGCAAATCTGAAATCAGGTAGCATTAAACAAAAGCCATCACTTTTCAAAGGATATAGTTCAATACCTGTTAAAATGACACCCAAGAGAGGTCAAGTGGCCAAAATTACATGACGTCAGACAGACTTGCTGTATAACCCAACCTCCTGAGGTTCCAAGTGTTCACCACTAGCTTTTTACTGGTCAGAAATCATGGCCTCTTAGAAAGTGGAACATAAGAAAATCATAGGTGAGAGGAAATAATTGGTAGGCTAAGACACCTACAACTGATTTGTATTTACTATAGCCATAATTAGCTCTTTCTTCTCCAAAGACTGGTAATGCCCACAGGGAGGCACCAACCATCACAGTGGACCAGAGCAGGCTGATGAGTGAATGTCCATGGACCAGGGTTCAAACCCTGTCACTGAATCTATCTTCACAGATTTCTCATGTATTAAACCCTGGAAATCATAACAAGTCTATGGGATTGTAGTGAGGACCAAATTCAATGAGGAAATCGACCATGAAGCCTGACTTTCTATTCTCATCACAGGGGCCTACTGGAGACACCCAGGACAGCCATGTAGCAGGGAGGCTGAGGCTGACCCTGGCAGATAGTCCCACAGCTAAAGCGAGGACACCTAGGTCAGGGATAGGGCTTGGGACACTGCTCCCACATCCCTCCTAGACATCTAGGTCCCTCTAGGACTCTACTCATACCCACACCAGAAGACCTGTCACAGCCAGAGTCAAAAAAGAAGCAGCACCAATCTTATACCAAGGGCAGAAGGGGCTTGCAGACTTCTCTCCACAAAATAGTACATGAACCCAGATAAGGCCTGGGAAGAACCTATAACAGGGTCCCGTTTTAGGAAGGTGGAACAGTCTACTCTCAGGCAGCACCATTTCAAAGGAAAGATCTAGGAAATCCTTGAAGGGAAAGTTCTCTCTACCCCCACACCCCATTGACGGTTGCTCAGAGGTTAGGCCTGCATGGGATCCAAGCCTGTCGCCTCTGCCCCAGAGGGTGGGCTGCTAGTCCAGATGTCAGCTAACCATGGCCAAGGCCTTAATACATGGAAATAACAGGGAATTGTGCTGAGGAGGGCAGAATAAAAATAGAAAATCATTTTTAAATGAAAAGCTACCCCACCAAATTGCAGAAGGCTAATTGTTCAAGATACCAGTAGCTGGAGTTGAAATATGGGGACACAGGCCAGGGCTCTGTGTGTACCTATCATATCCAATCCTGTAGGTCTGGAGGGAACCTGCTTCAACCATTTCTAATTCATCATTTCAGACCTCTACTCAGAACTGACAGCTCCTTAATCTATCCACTGTCCAGGAAGGTGGTTTAGTTTGGTTTGCTTTGCTTTGATTTGATGTTGCTGAGAACTAATCCCCTTTCCGAAGTCAGAGGGGAGCCAAATCTATCAAAATCTGTTCCTTGAGATACCATTTCTTTGGGATTCTTCTAGAATACTCTATTAGAATTATGAAATCTTGGTCCTGGATGTGCCATAAAACAGATAAAATACCACTTATCTCTGAGGACTGTGCTATTTCTGAATGCTTCCAAAGAAAGGGGTTCATTCAGCTGTTGAATAGCACTAAGCAAAAAAGGAAACTGAGCTGGTGTGGCAGTAATAGCATATTCTGTGTAGTCAACATGTGCTTCCCATTTCAGTTCTGTCAGTTAGTAGCTCTGTGACCTTGTAAACAAATTTAACCTTTCTGACTTTGCTTCCTATTCTTTAAGGTGTCGGTAATAAAGTCTACCTACAAGACTGTCATGAAAATTAGAGCATTAAAAAAAGAGGTAATTTATATAAACTACTTACTTCTGTTTCTGCCATATAATAAGTACTCAATAAATGATATCTTTAAGAATAACAGTGATGAGAGTGGGCATCTACTGGGTATTTAACCCAAAGATACAGATGTAGTGAAATGAAGGGCCATATGTACCCCAATGTTCATAGCAGCAATGTCCACAATCGCCAAACTGTGGAAAGAGCCGAGATGCCCTTCAACAGACGAATGGATAAAGAAGATGTGGTCCATATATACAATGGAATATTACAGCTCCATCAAAAAGGATGAATACCCAACTTTTGTATCAACATGGACAGGTCTGGAGGAGATTATACTGAGTGAAGTAAGTCAAGCAGAGAAAGTCAATTATCATATGGTTTCATTTACTTGTGGAACATAAGGAATAACATGGAGGACTCTAAGAGAAGGAAAGGAAAAGTGAATTGGGGTAAAAAGTGGGGTAAATCAGAAGGGGAGACAAACCATGAGAGACTGTGGACTCTGAGAAACAAACTGAGGGTTATGGAGGGGAGGGGGGAATGGGTGAGCCTGGTGGTGGGTATTAAGGAGGGCATGTATTGCATGGAGCACTGGGTGTAGTGCATAAACAATGAATCTTGGATCACTGAAAAAATTAAAAAAATAAAATTTAAAAAATAAAATGCAGTTAAAATTTAAAAAAAGAAAAATTTCTTCTCCTCTCCCACTCTTTTTGGGCTCTACCTCCTACTCTGTCCCCCTTCTCCATGGTGGTGGTAGTAGTAGTAGAGTCAGATTAAATGTCTCCCTGAAATGTTCTGCCTTCTCTGTTCCAGGTCTGCCTTCTGAGACCCCACAACAGCAGAAGGGCCGTGGGCAAAACACCCAGCCAGACCCAGGTCTGAATCCTGCCAATTATGCCTAGTTGCTAACTTTAGAGGGTAAAAGATAGGCATACAAATTGTTTCCTTAAAAACAATAAAACAAAAAAACAAAGAAACTCTGATTTCATAGCTAAATATAACTCAAGCAAATCTTGCTAAAATTGGCAAAAATTCTCATGCCTGGTTGAGAGACAGTATAAGATATTTACTTAGTTCAGACCATATGTAAAGATTTTCTAAGGCAGTTAAAAAATTAGCCAAATAAATCAAATACAAATATGCAGAGGTTCTTTTCCTGTTGATGTGTATGTTCTGGTCTCAATACCAGTGTTTCTTTTGTGTCTCTGATGGAATTCTCTCATTTCTGAAATATCAAGTCAGGTGGGGACAAGAACCACAGAAATACCTAGCTTTGAGTTTCCATAATGTGGCAAATAGTTGGTTCTTAGGAGCAGATGAACTGACATCAGCCCCAGTGAAAACCTCTGAGTATGGATGTCTCTGGTCAGGTCACCCCTTCTCTCAATGGTCCTCCTTCATGCCTTCCATAGGAAGGCTCAGCACTTTTACCAAATGATGTCAAAGGGAGTCCCTTGTCTGTCTGTTCTGATTTGGGACCAAAAATGAAAGGGGAAGGGAAGGAAAAGTGAATTGGGGTAAATCAGAAGGGGAGATGAACCATAAGAGATTGTGGACTCTGAGAAACAAGCTGAGGGTTATGGAGGGGAGGGGAGAGGGGGGAGGGGGGATGGGTGAGCCTGGTGGTGGATAGTAAGGAGGGCACGTATTGCATGGAGCACTGGGTGTGGTGCAAAAATAATGAATCTTGGATCACTGAAAAAATAAAATTAAAAAAAATCTAAGTTAACCCCTTGGAAGAGGAGAAAACAGTGACATCCATCCATGGGCTACAGGCTCCCACATCATCTTCTATATTCTAAATGACTGAAAAAGGGGATGTACACTGAGGGATGAAGGAATGACACAGAGGCAGAGGGTAAGGCCCTTTGCATGCAAAATACATTTTCAGGTACTAGCAGTGACTTGTCATTTTTAACATTATCTCTCTCTCTATCCTCTATCTATATACACACATGCATACATACACATAAACATACATAATGGGTATGTGTGTAATTACCCATATTATCCAAGCATAGGTTATGGCCTGTGGCCTAAATCTGGCCTCAATCTCTTTTTATATATAAATCTTTATTGGAACATAGGCAACCTATTCATTTACATATTGTGCATGACTGTTTTCAAGCTACAGCAGAGTGAGTAGTTATGACACAGATTGTGCAGACCACAGAATCTGAAATATTTACCACACAGTCCTTTCCAGAAAAATTTTGCCAATCCCTGGCTTAAATATTCCCCCATCATCATAAATAACAAATATTTTCTGAATATCCATATGTGGCAAGCACCACATCAGGTGATGTAAAAATGACACACATAATGTCACACATACTTGTGCTTTTAGTAATGTTGTGGTTTTTTAATTTTATAATTTTAGTGTTCCAAGATTCACTGTTTATGTACCACATCCAGTGCTCTGTGAAATGCATACCCTCCTTAATACCCACTACTAGGCTCACCCATCCCCCCTCCCCCCTCCCTTTCAAAACCCTCAGTTTGTTTCTCAGAATCCACAGTCTCTCATGGTTCATCTCCCCTTCTGATTTACCACCAATTCACTTTTCTTTCCTTCTTCTAATGTCATCCATGTTATTCCTTATGTTCCACAAGTAAGTGAAACCATATGATAATTGATGTTCTCTGCTTGACTTACTTCACTCAGCATAATCTCCTCCAGACCTGTTCATGTTGATACAAAAGTTGGGTATTCATTCTTTTTGATGGAGCTGTAATATTCCATTGTATGTATGGACCACATCTTTATCCATTCATCTGTTGAAGGGGATCTCTGCTCTTTCCACAGTTTGGTGATTGTGGACATTGCTTCTATGAACATTGGGGTACATATGGCCCTTCTTTTCACTACATCTGTATCTTTGTGGTAAATAACCAGTAGTGCAATTGCAGGGTCATAGGGTAGCTCTATTTTTAATATTTGAGGAATCTCCACACTGTTTTCCAAAGTGGCTTCACCAAATTGCATTCTCAACAACAGTGTAAGAGGGTTCCCCTTTATCCACATCCTCTCCAACACATGTTGTTTCCTTTTCTATTGAATTTGGCCATTCTAACTGGTGTTAATGTGATATCTCAATGTGGTTTTGATTTGAATTTCCTGATTGGCTATTGATGATGAACATTTCTTAATGTGTCTGTTGGCCATTTGTGTGTCTCCTTTGGAGAAGTGTCTGTTCATGTCTTTTGCCCAATTTTTGACATGATTATCTGTTTTTTGGACGTTGAGCTTGAGAAGTTCTTTATAGATCTTGGATATCAACCCTTTGTCAGAAGTGTCATTTGTGAATATCTTCTTCCATTCCATGGGTTGCCTTTTTGTTTTATTGACTGTTTCCTTTGTTGTGTTGAGCTTGAGAAGTTCTTTATAGATCTTGGATATCAACCCTTTGTCAGAAGTGTCATTTGTGAATATCTTCTTCCATTCCATGGGTTGCCTTTTTGTTTTATTGACTGTTTCCTTTGTTGTGCAGAAGTTTTTTATCTTGATGAAGTCCCAAAAGTTCATTTTAGCTTTTGTTTTCTTTGCCTTTGGAAACATGTCTTGAAAGAAGTTGCTGTGGCTGATGTGAAAGAGGTTACTGCCTATATTCTCCTGTAGGATTTTGATAGATTCCTGCCTCACATTTAGGTCTTTCATCCATTTTGAGTTTATCTTTGTGAGTGGTGTGAGAAAATGGTCGAGTTTCATTCTTCTATACATAGCTGTCCAATTTTCCCAGCATCATTTATTGAAGAGACTGTCTTTTTTCCATTGGATATTTTTTTTCCTGGTTTGTTGAAGATTATTTGACCATAGAGTTGAAGGTCCATATCCGGACTCTCTACTTGGTTCCATTGGTCTATGTGTCTGTTTTTGTCCCAATACCATGCTGTCTTGGTGACCATAGATTTGTAGTAAAGTTTGAAATATGGCAATGTGATGCCTCCAGCTTTGTTTTTCCTATTTAACATTTCCTTAATGATTCGTGGTCTTTTCTGGTTCCATACAAATTTTAGGATTGTTTGTTCCAGCACTTTGAAAAATGCTGGTGGAATTTTGATCAGGATGCCATTGAAAGTATAGATTGCTCTGAGAAGTATAGGCATTTTAACAATGTTTATTCTTCTGATCCATGAGCATGGAATGCTTTTCCATCTTTTTGTGTCTTCTTCAATGTCTTTCATGAATGTTCTGTACTTCCTCAAGTACAGATCACTTACCTCTTTGGTTAGATTTATTCCAAGGTATCTTATGGTTCTTATCTTAAGATAAGATAAGATCTTATCTTATGGTTCAAACCATATCTTATGGTTCTATCTTATGGTGCTATAGAAATGGAATCGATTCTCTAATTTCCCTTTCTATATTTTCATTGCTAGTGTAAAAGAAAGCAACTTATTTCTGTGCATTGATTTTGTATCCTGCCACATTACTGAATTGCTGTATGCGTTCTAGTAGTTTGGGGGTGGAGTCTTTTGGGTTTTCCATATAAAGTGTCATGTCATCTGTGAAGAGAGAGAGTTTACAAGATGCTCAAATAATCTGTCAAGAATGGAGAATGTTGATGACAGTAAACTGTTTTTCTTTACTTATGTCCCTACCTTCTTAAACAACTAACTCTTGCATGTTTTCACAGAATACAAAAGCTCTCTTGCTGTTAAATAAACCCAATTTATTGTGGAATTGGTGGACCATTTATTGTTTTCCCCAGTGAGTTTCCTAAAAATGTGCAATTCAAAACTAAGGTAGTGCATATAATAACTCAAAATACAATATCTGACAGCAGGCTGAAGTGGAAATACCACCTCTACAACTTGGGAAAGTTTCTTAATCTCATGTGCCTCAGTTTCCCCCTCTTTAAAATGGGATTATATAATTGTTGTAATGATTATGTGAGTTAATGCATATAAAACAGAATTGTGTCTGACATACAGAACACATTCAACTACAGTTAGCTGTTGTTATATTAGGGAAACTATGCTATCAAATATCAACAGAAATAATTATGGAAACTTCACCAGTGTACAGGCTGCTGTTTGAATTCCAGGGAAGACAAATTTCTTCCTTCAAAAGATTATCTTATAAAGTAAAGTTTAATAGGGTTTTATTTTATACAAGTAATTGTGAGTCCATATTCTTCTCCAGCTGTATCCTGTGATGGGCTAGATCCCCCTCTGCAGCAGCAAGGAGCAGAAGGAACAATGTGAGCATTGATTGAAGAATTGCTGCAATTCTCAGGCTGCTTCCACAAGCCACCAAGACACAGCTTTGCTGCCTCCCAGTCAGAGCGCCCTCTAGATAGCAATGGCCATGGAGGGGGTGAGGGAACAATGACCCACAAAACATCAGGTCTGTTTATAACTACTTGGCCATATCAGCAGGAGAAACAAAAGCTTCCTAAGTAAGCAAGAGTTCTTGATTCTGCAGACTCAGCAAAATCTCTTTAACCTAAAAAACAAGTATTTCCTCAGGTCCCCATGATACCATCTTTTGCATAATACATAGCCAGTACCTTCTGTCCTTCCCAGTTCATCACAAACTTATTTTAAAACACCTTCTACTTACCCAGTCTAGCTAGTTTCCCTCCTCACTATTCACTTTTCCACTAAATGAGTCCTTCCTCATATCAAGGACCCCAATGATCTCCACATTGCCAAAAGCAAAGGACACTTCTCTGGCCTTTCCATAGATGATCCCCCCAGTAGCATTAATCACATCAGGGCTCCTTTCCTCTGGAGACACTCCTTCCCTTGTCTCACAACCCTACACTCTCCTGATTTCTGCTCACACAAATGATGGAACTTTCTTGGGCTACTTTCCTGGCTTCTCCTTTCTACCATCCTGGAGAGTTGTCCTGAGGCCTCTTCTCTCACTTTAGTCCCTTCATTGGTGACCTCACTTTGTTCTATGGCTTTATACCCATATCTGTTCTTGCCTTACGTGTTTATATATACACTCTTCCACCTCCCTGATCTCCAGCCCAAATAAATAGTTCTACTTCACTAAATGGAGCCATCTACTTTGTCATCTCTGTCTCTCACCCCTCTTCTTTTTTCCACCCTCCTTCTTGCCCTCCACACAACACCACAGTCTTTCTCACAAACACGTGCATAATGAAACTCTATCCCTGATTTCTGTCTCATCCCTTATCTACACCCATCAATCCAGTGAAAGTCCTATCTGGTTCTCTCCCCTAAGCACAGGACCTTATCCATCTACCTGACCATCTGCTTCAGTTATGATGGTTACTTCTTCTGGGACTGCTCCTGTAGCCTCCCCGGCCCCACTCACTCCCCACACAATTCATCTTCAAAAGGTAGCCAGTTTTAAAATCAAAATCAGACAATATCACTCTTCTGTTTAAAACCTGTGGATGTTCCCTGTGCACTTGGAGTAAAAGCCAATCCCTCTATCATGTTCCTACAGGACCGGCCCCCTCCATCTTTCCAACTTCTGCTCCTGTGGTCCAGACCCTTTGCTCTGACTGTGGTGTCAAGGTCAGATCCTTTCTCTCTTTCAGAATGTTATTCTTCATGCTGGCTCCTTCTCCTTGTCTGTGTCTCATCCCAGTTCAAACATCCTCTTCTCAAAAAATTCTTCCTGAAAGTATTATCTAAATAAGTCCTCTTTTCTGCATGGCATTTTATGTTTTCTCATGTCCTGTTTCATATTTCCTTTCTTTTCTTTCTTCTTCTTGATTCTCACTCTCTATTGATTTGGTTATTTTCCGGCATATTATCTTTTATTCTTTGTAATTTATTAGTTATAAACTCTACAATTTTATATGTAACTCATGAAATTGAAATGCATATACTTATACCTTAGCGGTATCCTTAATTTCTTCCCAATTTAAGGAATTCAGAGTTATCACCACTTGTCACCTTTTAGCTCCCCCGCAAATTATATTATTGTTAGGAGTTTTAGGACTAGTTTGATTTTTAAGCTCTAAAAATAAATTGTTTCATTCAGTGAATATTTATTTAGATTTTCTCATTTTTTAAATTAGTTTCAGAGGTTGAATTTGTTCATCAGTTGCATATAGCACCCAGTGTTCACTACATCAAGTACCCTTCTTACTGCCCATTGTCCAATTATCCCTTTCCCTCACCCATCTCCCCTCCAACAAGCCTCAGGTTTTTTTCCTATAGTTAAGAATTTCTCATGGTTTTTCTCCCTTTCTGATGACTTCCCATTCAGTTTTCCCTCCCTTCCCCAATGGTCCTCTGCTCTGTTTCTTATATTCCACACATGAATGAAACCATATGGTTGACTTATTTTGCTCAGCATCATACTCTCCAGTTCCATCTACATAGATGTAAATGGTAAGTATTCATCCTTTCTGATGGCTGAGTAATATTCCATTATATATATACCACATCTTCTTTATCTATTCATCTGTTGATGGACACCTCAGCTCTTTCCACAGTTTCACCATTGTGGACATTGCTGCTATGAACTTTGAGGTGCAGGTGCCCCTACAGATGACTACATTTGTATCTCTGGGGTAAATACCTAGTAGGGCAATCACTGGGTAATAGGGTAGCTTTATTTTTAAGATCTTGAGCAACCACCATAACATGTTCCAGAATTGCTTCTATTTTTCCCTTGAGAATTGGTGACATTTTTTGAAAATTCTAAATACCATGTTATGCAATTCTGGGTCATGTTGAAATTCTCCAAAGAATACTGATTTTCTCCTTTTCAAGCCAGCAGTCAACCCAACTGAATCACAAATTCTACCTTTTGTGAGTGGTAATTCCAATCTAAGCTCAGTTTCACAGCTGTTGATGTGATGCTTGATCCCCCCCCTCACACACACCATCAAGATTTGAATTGGGGCTAGGGTTTGGTTTCTATGGTATTTCCATTCTGGAAGCTTTGTTGGGGTTATCTTGGATGTGTTCTGTACAGACTCAGCTTAGGGATAGTTCATTTGGAGATAGATCATCTTCTCCAATGCCCCCTTTCAATATTTTTCCTATAGTCTCCACCCCTGGGGGCTCCTTTTCCTGGCTCCTCTGTCCAAGAAGACAAGTTCCTTCAGAGTTTTAACCACTTGTGCTATTCTACATTGCAGTGCCTGCCTTTGGAACAAAGAGGTAAAAGAGAGAGAAAATATGTATCTGGGATATCTCACACACTCCTTGTGAAACACTTTTTCCATTTCCTCCTTCCAGCGAGATGATCTTCCTCTTGGGGTCTTAGTTGTTATTGCAGGAAAGGGAAAAAAAGAAAACCAGGGAAAAGAAAACCTATGAGGCTTCTCTCCACACTCCCTGGTTCATAGGGATGTTTTCCCCTATCCTGTCGTGAGCAACAGACCACTCTTGCAGTTTTACCAACTGTACTTGCTATATAGTTTCCCATTTTGACCTGTCCTTGGGTCATTGACACTGACATAGAGGAAAACAAAACTAAGCAAAACAGGAAACTCACAGACACCTTTTCAGTCATTTTTCATGTTGGGAGCTTTGACTCCACTCCCCATTCTGTCTCCTGTTATGAACTCTTAGGCAGTTGCCTTTTTATTTTGTCCAATGTGTTTTGCTGTGACCACTGTGAAAAATAAGCTACAGAGCACCTACTTCATTCTGGCCATAAACAGACACACTTAAGAATATTTTAATGATATATCTTCTAATTCCATGTTTTTGTTTTTGTTTTTGTTTTTGTTTTAAATGACTCTCATCCCTGACTTGAAGAGGTACTTCCATGTCAGGACATTTTTGTTCTTAATTCACTGCTGTATTCTCAACATTTAGAAAGATATACACGACATGGTAGCTCTCAATAAGTATTTATTGAATAAATAAATCTTTATGCATAGTGCTTTTTTCCACCATTTTAGATCTTACTGACAATAACTTCTTAGGAGTTAAATTGCAGACCCAAAGGTATAATTATCTTCTAGGTTGTATTCATGTTGTCAAATTCTTTCCAAATGTGTTCTACTCCAAACTAATAAGTAAGACTGCCTGTCTTGTCATTCTGGAATGAAATTTTTTAACATTTTCTAATTTATAGATGAAGATGTTATCTCATTGTTATTTTTATCTATACCAAATAGTTTTAACTCAAGTATTCCTGGATCTTCTAAAGAAATCATCGTTAACCAAGATGAGATCCCATCTTGTCAACCAAGATGAGATCATTGATCTCAATGCTTTGTGCCCTCTGCTTTTTGAAACTGCCCCACCCCAAGGGGAAGGGGGCTCTTCTGCAGATCTTCTTGGTAAAGTAGAAGGGAGGTGTTTTTAAAAGCAGACTTTTTTTCAGAAGATATGGCCCAGGACTCACTCAAGCTGGAGACTGTCACAGATGGAGCTTTAAGCCTCCTGGTTTTCCCTTCATGGTAACTGTAAGACAAATTGTTCCCAATTTGCGCTGCTTCCTCAAACCCCTGGGAAATGTAGAGAAAACTGTCTTGAGGAAGCAGAGCAGAAAAAGTAAAAGAAAATATAGAAAAACAAAATAAAAAGCCCTCTGAGAAGTTCTGACCTTGACGTATATTTACATTCTGCAAAGGCATAACCTATGTGCACCAAGAAACCTCAGCGCTGGTCTGAGGTGGTCCCTACCCCTGGTGCTCACAGTTTGGAAACAACAAATGTCATACTCTTATGAAGGAGGGCACATCCATCCTTGTCTTCAGGAAATACTCACAAAACTTTTTAAGACAAACAGCCATCAAGCAGTCAGAGGTACTTTCCACATTAGTAGAGTGTTCCATCTACAGCAGTTCTGCCCCATGGTAAGCAGGTGCATCAGTATCTTTGCAAGAGGGAGCCAGAAGAATAGATACACTGACTTTCTCTCCTTCCCTCTGATCTTCCCCTTGGGCTTCACATTGGCCCAACCAACCAGAAGTGTGGCAGTGGGAAACCTGTCTTTGCATTCCATGTAGGTCACATCTCAGGACACTAAGCAGGGTGGGAAAAGGAGAATGCATGTGGAGGGATAAATATAAGGTACTTGGTGCACACAGCATGATGAATAAACAGCAAGAAATTCTCACTCAAAGGATTCCTACACCCTGTTCCAAATTACCATATAGGTTATGAGTATATATTAAAGGATTTCAGGAATTCTGTCAACTCTTAGTCTATATGTGTGTGGTGTCTAACAAAGTAACAGCATTGCCATAAAAATGTTCATTTCCTTCATTCTGCTGTATTTTTTTAAATTTTTTAAAGATTTTATTTGTTTATTTGACAGAGAGAGAGATCACAAGTAGGCAGAGAGGCAGGCAAAGGGAGAGGGGGAAGCAGGCTCTCCACTGAGCAGAGAGCCCGATGCAGGGCTCAATCCCAGGACCATGAGATCACGACCTGAGCTGAAGGCAGAGGTTTAACCCACTGAGCCACCCAGGTGCCCCATCTTGCCATATTTTAAAACACATCTGTCATTGTGATAAATTACACATTAAATCACTAATGATCCATAAGGGGAAGGAAAAGTAATCACCCTTTCCCTCATTTCCTCCTCGTATTTCTTCAAAATGAAGTAAAAACTGACCTAATGAAGTCATGATCTTTTGCAACCATATTTGTTAGTAAATAAGATCATTGTGTTTTAAAAGGCACACAAGTGGATGTGACCTTCCCAAAAGTCCCTGACACCCATGACACCACATGAGTAGAGGGCCAGAGGATATTCCCAGGCAGGAACAAGTAACTTGCTCCCACTTTACATCACTCTGGAGAATTAAGACTTTTTTATTAAGTCTGGCTCCAGGGTTGCCTGGGTGGTAAAATTGGACATTGTGGGCCTTGACCTAATAAGCTGTGTGCTTCAGTCCAGCTAGCAACTGGTATGAGGTTTAAGAGGCACTTGACAAGTTCCTAAAGTGCCAGAGTATCTTGAGTATATATCTGGAATTTAATGAAGAGAAAGGTTATTAGAAGTTGGACATTCCAGGGACCCTTTGTCAAATACTATTAATATTTATAGAATCACACCCCCATTCATATCAGAATCAATCAACTCATATTTGAGTCTAATTTCAATGATTGTTCTGTATTCTTATATCTACCAGGAACAACCTCTATTTTAGTCCCTACTTAATTATATTACAGACGCTTGTCTTCACCACTAGACAGAAGTCAAAGACCTTGTCTTATTCATTTATGTATCCCCAAACTTATCAGTGTCTAATGCATAGTAGGTACTCATTCTTCCATTAATACAGTCATTTAGCAAAATTTCATTGAGTACCTACTATGTGATAGGTGCTGTACTAGAATCTGGGGAAAACAGCAATGAATAGTAAAAAATTACTGCCTCCATGAAAAGTATATTCTAATTAGAGTGATAACTAATAAATAAGATGTATGAATAAAATACATAATATGTCAAGAATTGGTACAAAGGAAAACAACGGAATAGACAAAGGACTATAGGCAGAGTATCCTGCAACTATCTTTCCAGGCTTGTGAAAGCCAATTGTTGCATTTTCAGGAGTTTTTCAAGGCAGTTGTCATTACTCTGGTAGCTTAAAATTGGTCATGGTAAAAGCAGTCACCTCACTGAAGTCAACAAGCACTACAAACTGAATGCTCCCATTCTCCCAACTCTGAACCAGCTATTGACCATTTACCAGAACACCCATCTGCCATGGGCTGCAGTGAGCATGGAGCAGGGAGACTACTCTGATAGACAAAGTGGTTAGAAGGCTTCCCTGAAAGGAAGCATTCAAGCTGAGGCTGAAAAGAGGTAAGGGAGCTGGGCCACAAGGCTGCCAGAAGGAAGAGCATTCCTTAATGAGAGCACAGCAAGTGCAAATGGCACAAGACTAAGTAAAGTGAGTAGGGGAGGACATGGTCATGAAGTCAGAGAGGTCAAGGAGGCCAGATCACATTGCTTTGCAGATCACCGTGAAGAATCTGATTTTTACCAAATGAGACCCAGACCTTGGAGGATTTTAAATAGTGTAGTGACATAATTTGATTATATTTTAACAGGTTTATCTTAGAAGATTATTGTGAATCAACCAAAATATTCAAGGATAGAAGAAGCGGACATGGTAGGAAGTCACCACAGTAGCCCAGGTGATCCAGGTGATGGATAGTAGTGGGTGGAGTAATGTGTCTGAAAGGAGTGGTAAGAAGTGGTTGCTTCTTGCATATGTTTTCATAGTAGAACCTATAAGATCTGTTGAAAGATCAGATTGCTCCAAATTTTCTTGAGCTTATAGGACTGAAATGCTATTTACAAAAATGAAGAAGAATGTGAAAAGGATAAGTTGGGGGTAAAGTGAGGGGTGCAGGACAGATCAGTAGCTCATAGGCAGACACATTACAGCTGATATGTTTATCAGACATTCAGCCAGTGATGTCTGTAATCCAAGACTCATTCTTGGCCTCATACAGACTGTCTTCCCATCCACATTCTCCCCAACTCCCTCCCTGCAATAGTCACCTGCGAACTCATAGCTTCTTTGTGTATGGAAAAGCAGAGTGACAAGTCTCATTGTGTTCTGTGTCCCAGGCAGCTCTGGTCAATGGTCCATTTCTTTCCCTAAAGCCTTTCACTCTGACTTGAGGGACCCAACCTGACAGACATGTAGCCATTGACTCAGTGAACTGACTTTGTGAAAAGCATCCTTCAGTTGCCAAAGTTTAATTTTGTCCAGGGCTCTGGGTTGGTCTAGAAGGATGGACACATGGATGCAGAGTTCTGACTGATGACTCTGCAGTAAAACTCAGTCTTAGGGTCTGCCCATTGTCATGTGATGCTGTGCTCAGGAGTCTCCCAACCAAAGGATGGTTGGCAGAAAACAGATGTTGAAAAACACCACATGCAAAAGAGGAAGTGGGGCAAAAGATTCTTGTCCACATTGAAAAAGTATGAAAAGGCAAACAAACAGTCTGTGGAAAGCCATAATGTAAGCCTGTGTCTGCGTGCATGGGTGTGCATCTTCAAATAACATCTCTCCTTTATCCAGTTTCTAACCTTGAGAGAGCACAGGAGGAAAGGGGGATATTAACATGTGGTTTGAGTCTGCATTTTATACCTTCATGCTGTGTCTCAATTAATCAAAGATTTGCCATAAAACCTAACCAGCAGTGCTTCACACCAAGACAAGTCATAAAATATGAGCTGATTAATTTCCTTCTAATTTGTATGATAATTAAAATTCTAACTTTTAATTCCATTAATTGTCCTCCCACAAGAAGGCTGATAGGGCTTTCATAATACACTCTGTGACAGTCCTCTTTCTACAGGGTGGCTTTGTTGCCTTTATGGTACAAGGTTTCCCTGTCATTCATCAAGGCCCAGAGATAAGTGTGTGCTTATCATTCCAGCCCATTCTAACATGAGCCAGCAAGGAGTCATGTCTCTGCCCATAAATCACTGAAAGTCATTTGGTATTTTATCAGGATGTCGGGTCAGCTCTGTGAATGTCTCTTCCTCTTAATGAACAATTAACTTGCTAAATGCAATAAGGCCCCAAATACATCTGTGCCACACAGGCCATGGTTGAGCATGTCCTGGATAAACCAGGAGGCAGCTTTCATATCAGCATGCACCAAGGAAGTGACTTCCACGTGCATGTCTGCTGTGTTGATGACAAGCTTCTAAAAAGCAAAGATGTCTGTCAGACTCTATCTCAGAATACAGAAAACGAAAAAAGAAAGGGATTATCAGGAGCCAGATTCTCTGCAATACTGCAGAGTTCATTTTACTCCAGAATTGCATAGTAAATTCACAAATTACATATGCCATGAGGGAGATTTTGTTATATGTGCTTTACATTTGAAGAAACTGAGGCACAGTAAGATTAAATGAAACCCTTAAGGTTATTAAGGTTACACAGACAATGAGTGGCAGGATTTGAGTGCAACTCTGTGACCTCCAAAGTCTTCAACTAATGGACATCCCATCTGTACAAAACAGAAATCCCTAATTTATTGAATACTTACTGTGGGCCAGGTACAATCCTGGGATATCTTTACATACATTATTTCTAATCTTTACCATAGTTCTCTGGCCTCAATTGAAGCATCCCATCTGCTGAGGAAGAGGGGGTTTCTTGTGGTTATATATTCTGTCCAGGCCACCCACCTGATCAAAGGCAGAGCTGGAGTTCTGAGAGGTTCCAGCTGGCCTCAAGTCCAATCCTCCTTCCACCACCCCAGGGTACAGAGTCCAGGATCACTGCACTAGTTAGTCCTGACTGCAGAGATGAGCATGCACTCAGCCACAGCCATGTGGAAACCTGACCATCAACACACAAGTCTTTGCCTACCTGAAGTCACCACATGGGCTCTACCCAAAAGGATTTTGAGCAAGAGAGACATGAGAAGGCTGGGAAAACAGTCAAGGTCAAGTCTGGCAGAGAAGAGTAGGAAGATGCTAAAAGAGACAAAATGATGGGCACTTTCCCATTCAGTTGCTGATGTAATAAATATTAGAAAGCTTCTACAGCATGCCAGGCATCATGTTGCTAGAATACAAAAGTGACTGGTGCACAGCCCCATCTTCCAAGATGCATAGGCCAGTGGGGAAGCCAAAAACAAAAGCAGGTCATTAATTCTACAGTGATGAGGGAAATGCAGTGATAAGGGTAAATCCAGAACTTATAGGGAAGGTCCCAACTAGGCTACAGGGTAAGGACAGGTGCCCCAGAGCAGTCCAGGTTTACCAGCTCTTCTAGCAGCATGATTTCAGCTATTACACTTTTCCCATTCTCTCTACTCTATTTTAATGGAGATATTTCTGTTCCCAACATCTGATTCTGTATTGCAGGATTCTTTTACTCCAGATTTGCATAGTAAGTTCACAAAGCATATAAGAATGAGACTAATTTTGTTATTTTTCTTTAATTTGCTGAAGTGTCTCCAAAGCTGCAAATTCTGACCTCTTGATTTGGAGTCCTCTTGTAACCATTTTCAATGTCCTTCCCCAAATCTGGCTCCTTTCCCTAACAGTATAGTGACACTCCTGTAATTAAAGTCACCAATTACCTCTTAATATTTAAATCCAAGGAGTGTTTTTTCAGTCTTTTTCTTATTGAAGACCACCAGTGTATTGATTACCTATTGCTGCTGAAACAAATGACCAAAATTTAGTGGCTTAAAACAACATGAATATACTATGTCACAGTTCTGGGGATCAGAATTCTGCCACAGGTCTCACAGGAATAAAATCAAGGTGACACCAGAGCTGCTTCCTTATGGAATTACTACCAAAGAATTAATTTCTGAGATTAATTTCTTTGTTTCTTTTAGCTTCTAGAGACTATCTGCATCCTATGGTTCATGACCCCTTCTTTCATTTTCAAATCCAGTAACAGAGGAATGAGGTACTCAAATGTTCCTCACATTGCATCATTTTGACCTCCTCATCCACTTGCCTCTCCAATGATTTAGGACCCTTGTGATTACATTGGATCTACCTGAATAATTCAGGACATTATCTCTTCATGTCAAAGCCCCTAATTTAATCACATCTGCAAGATACCTTTTACCATGTAAGGAACCCATTTACAAGTTCTAGAGATTAGGATGTGGACATCTTTGAGTGCCATTATTCTGCCTGCCACAACTAGTAATTCCCTTTTCCTTAAAATTATCTTTTCCATTGGTTTGTGTGACTCCATCAACTTCTGCTTCTCCTCCTATCTCTTTAGCTATCTCTCCCATGTCTCCTTCTCTCACTCCCTATTTTTTCTCCATCATTAACAGGTGTGAATCAAGCTGATTGTCCTTTCATACTTCCCTGGTGACTTCAAACAGGAGCTGCTATTGTTAAAGAAGGAGTAAATGTGAGAATAGTTCTCCTAGTAGTAATTTCTCTCCCATTGTCAAAGTCCTATCATATTCTTAGACATCCAAGAAGTAATATGAGAGATACTCAAGATTCCTCACTCTTCCTCATCACACTGTACCAAATCATCACTAAACCATGGAAAATTTAGCTCAAAATAGATTTTAAGTCCAAGGCATGCTCTTAAAAGGGCAGTTCTATAGAATATTAACATTAACAAAGCTAAACTGTTTCAATAACGAATTTAGCAAAGTTGCAAGATACACAATCAACATACAATAATCAGTTGCATTTCTATATACTACCAACATATTATTCAAAAAATACATTAAGAAAAAAATTTTCATTTACAATAATACCGAAGAGAATAATATACTTGGAATAAACTAGAAAAAAATACTTTGGAATGAACTTAACCAAGGAAACAAAAGATTTGCATACTAATGAATAAAAGCACAGACATGAATAAATGGGAAGACATCTCATGTTTTTGGATTAGAAGGATTAATATTGTTAAAATGTTCATACCATCTGAAGTGATGTACAGATTCAATGTAATACATATAAAAATTCCAATGTTATTTTTCTACAGAAATAGAAAAAGAATCTAAAATGAACAACTCAGGAAACAGCAGATATTGGATGTCATGGAAAAAGGTGAACCCTCTTACACTGCTGGTGGGAATGCAAACTGGTACAGCCACTCTGAAAAACAGTATGGAGATTCTTCAAAAAGTTAAAAATAGAGTTACTCTATGACCCAGCAATTGCACTGCTAGGTGTTTATCCAAAGGATACAAGCATAGTGATTTGAAAGGGCACCTACACCCCAATATTTATAGCAGCAATGTCCACAATAGCCAAAATATGGAAAGAACCCAGATGTCCATCGACAGATGAATAGAATCAATTAATTAATTAATACTAATATTAATTAAATATAAAGAATAGATATATATAATGGAATATTACTCAGATATCAAAAGGAATGAAATCTTGCCACTTGCAATGACATAGATAGAACTAGAGGGTATTAGGCTAAGCAAAATAAGTCAAAGAAAGACAAATACTCATATGTTGAATGTAAGAAAGGAAATTGATGAACATGGGGGAAGGAAAAATAAACTGAAAATAGAGAGGGAAGCAAACCATGAAAGATTCTGAACTCTGGGGAACAGAAACTGAGGTCACTGGACAGGAGTTGGGGGAAAGGATAACTGGGTGAAGGGCATTAAGAAGGGCACTTGATGCAATGAGCACTGGGTATTATATGCAACTGATGAATCACTAAATTATACACCTGAAACTAATAATATAGTATATGTTAACTAAATTGATTTTAAATAAAGAATTTAAAAAGAGAAATAGAAAAATAATCTTAAAATGTATGGAACCACAAAAGACCCCAAATAGCCAAAACAATTTTGAGCAAGGAACTGGAGGGTATTATGCTGAGTGAAATAAGTCAATCAGAGAAAGACAATTATCATATGATCTCTCTGATATGAGGAACTTGAGGGATGGGGTGGGATATTGTGGGGAGTAGGGAGGGAAAAATAATGAAACAAGATGGGATGAGGAAGGAGACAAACCATAAGAGACTCCTAATCTCACAAAACAAACTGAGGGTTACTGGGGCGTGGGAGGGTAGGGATAGGGTGGATGGGTTATGGACAATGGGGAGGGTTTGTGCTTTGGTGAATGCTGTGAAAGATGTAAGCCTGATGATTCACAGACCTGTACCCCTTGGGCAAAGAATAAAAATTAAAAAAAATAAAAAATAATAAAAAAAGAAAAATAGAGCTAGAGGCATCACCTTTCCTAATTTCAAATAAATTACAAAGCTAAAGTATTTAAACCAGTGTGATAGAGTAATCAAACACAGACACATAGACAAAAAGAACAGATTAGGGCCCAGAAGTAAACTTACACATATATAGTCAACTAACATTTGACAGGAGTGCTAAGAATAGACAATGGGAAATGAATAATCCCTTCAATAAATGGTACTGGGAAAATGGATACCCACATACAAAAGAATTAAATTGGATCTTTATATCATACTGTACACATACACAAAATCAGCTCAGAATGGATTAAAGACCTACATATGATGTGTGAAACATTAAAACTCCTGGAAGAAAACATAGGGAAAATCTTCTGGGAATGGGCTGTGATAATGATTTCTTATACATGACACAAAAAGCTCAAGCAACAAAAGAAAAAATAGAGAAATGAGATTATGTCAAACCAAGAAGATTCGGCACAGCAAAGAAGACAATCCACAAAATAAAAGGGTAACCTATGGAATGAGATAAAATATTTGAAAACTATATGTCTGATAAAGTGTTGATATCTAAAATATGTAAGGAAATTCTACAACTCAATAGCAAAAACAAACAAACAAACAAAAAAGCCAATTTGAAAATGGGTGAAGAATCTGAATATACATGTTCCCAAAGAAGACAAACAAATGGCTAATAGATGTATGAAAAGGTGCTCAACATCACTAATCATTAGGGAAATTCAAATCAAAACCATGAGATATTACCTCTCTTATCTTAGGATGGCTTTTCTCAAGAAAACAAGCTGAGGGTTATGAAGGGAAGGGGAGAGGGGAGAAGGGTGAGCCTGGTGGTGGCTATTAAGGAGGGTACATATTGCATGGAGTACGGGGTGTGGTGCATAAACAATGAATCTTGGATTACTGAAAAATAAAATTAAATTTAAGAAAAGGAAAATAAAAGATACAAATGTTAGTAAGAATGTGAAGCCTTGTGCACTGTTTGTGGGAATGTAAATTGGTACAACCATTATGGAAACAGTATGGAGTTTCCTCAAGAAAACTAAAAATAAAACTACCATTGATCTGGGACTCCACTTCTAGGTATATATCCAAAGGATTTGAAAAAAGAATCTTAAAGGGATATTTGCACTCCCATGTTATTGCAGCATTATTTATGAAAGCCAAGACATGGAAGCAATCTAAATGTCCATCAAAAGATGACTATATAAACAAAATGTGGTATATACATGCAATGGTATATTATTCAGCCTTTATAAAGAACTCTTGTCATTTGTAACAAGTGAACCTGGAGGGTGTTAAACACTAAGTGAAATAAGCCATATACAAAAGGACAAATTCTACATGATATTATTTATATGATGAACCTAAAATAGTCAAACTTACAGAAACAGAATGTGGAGTGGTGGTTGGCAGGAGGCAAATAGAGGGAAAATGGAGCAGTATTAGCTAAAATGTACAAAGTTGCAGGTATACAAGATAAATAAGTCCTAAAAACATACTATACAGTATAATGTCCATAGTTAACAATATAATATTGTATATTTAACAATTTACTTAAAGGGTAGATCTTAAAGTTCTTGTAGTAATAATAATTACAATAAAAATAATAAATAAGGGGATGGAAAGAGACTATTGATGGTGATGGATAGTTTTATGGTATAGATTGTGGTGATAGTATCATGGGTGTGTTATTATCTCCAACTTCATAAAATGTATATATTAATTATGTATATATTTTATATGTCAAAAATATTTTAATCAATTAATTAATAAATAAATTTTAATTTTTTAGATTTATTTTATTTGAGAAAGAAAGCATGAGCACACAAATGAAGAGGGAGAAGCAGACTCCCCACTGAGCAGGGAGCTTGATGCAGAGCTCAATCCCAGGATGCTGGGATCATGACCTTAGCTGAAGGCAGTTGCTTAACTGACTAAGCCACCCAAATGTCCCCAAAAATATAAAGTTAAGAAGTTCTTCTTACTACAGATTTATTAGTGCCTTTATTCTGATGTTAGGTACTATGAAACCTCATTATGAGAGAGCACACAGCCTATCAAGTTCTCTGGCATCAGAATCCTTTACTCAGGCTCACTAAACACCAGTGTTCTGGAGGTATGCATACTGGGAATTGTCTATCCAACTTGTTTCCTCTACTCCCTCATTGCCTCCCCCACTCCCCACAGCTAAAACCACATCTTCATTTTTCTGGGTTGCCACCTTAGCCAGGTAAATGACATCCCTTCCTTCATAATGTCACCCTGTATTTTGCCTGAAGAGGCCCCACAGCATTCCTGGGTGAAATAGTGCTGGGTTTCCACTGGGCTTTCACTGGGTTTTCACCCAAACTCTGACATTTAACAGCTGTGTGACCTTTGACAAGTTACTAAACAGCACTATGCTTTGATTTCCCCATATTGAATATTTTCTACACATCAAGTGGCAAGCTTAATGTTCAACTTTTATTATCTCATTTAGTCCACTCAAAAATTTTGTGGAAATAATAGCACTTATTATTATAATTATTATTAATTACCATTTTGCAGATTAAAAACAGAACTCACAAAGGTGAAATAACTTGCCCATTATCATACGGTTAATGTGTTAGAGCTGGGTTAAATCCTGACTTACAGAGAAATCTTGGAGAGCAAATGACTTATTAATGCTAATCCTTAAGCTTACTCCTTGGGACACAGAAAGGATATAATTAGAACACCATTTTTGTTAATTAAGAATGCTGTCAGAGATACCCATTATGACATCTGTATCTGCTAAGGTGGAGTAACAGGAACATGATTTACCTTTCCACCTCAAACAAGAACAAACAAGATATATTAAACATTTTTTAACTCATCATCAGACAATGAAAGATAGTTATCCCCAGGTGATAGGAACAAATTAGGTATAATATATGAATCCAACTCATTGCTTGAAAGACTTTTCAGGATGGATCACAGGAAAGGGGAACCCAAGCAGACCTTAATGGTTTCCCTAAATTGACAAGAAAGATCTGAGAGCCCAGAAACACTAAGGCAGCTGGAGTTTGCATGATAGTGTATGAAAGGGGGGGGTGTTCATTGAGAGAAGTTCATAAACTTAAAGAGGATCCCCTTTAAGTATTTACAAAAATACTGATCAACACCTGTATGTAAATAAACTACTCAGATAGGGAAAAACATCTGAAAAATAAAAGAATATACCCAGCAGTCACAAATGGCTAGCAATAATGCTTAATCCCCCTATCTAGAGTGGAAAGGTTTATGATTCATGGGCCATTACTTAGACTGCTCAGAAATGTTTTGTCTAAGTACTGATGAATAATAAGTGATAAGTGGAGCACTGCTCCTGATGTACCTAACAAGTTATAGAATTAAGACCTGAAATGAATAAGGTGTTTCCAAATAACTGCATCCAGAATAAGGTTCAAAAATATTTATAAGAACACAAAAAATATCTGGCATCCAACAAGGTTAATTTCACAATGTCTATCATTCAAAAAAAAAAAACCTGTAAACAAAGAAATAGGAAAACATAATCCTTAATAAGGGCAGTAATTTATCAAGAAAACCAAGCCAGAACTGACACAAATATTAAAATTAACAGATAATAATATTTAAATTGTTATTTATCTATATATTAAAATGGTGAATATGATAGGGAAAATACCAAAAAAACAAAAACAAAATTCTAGAGATTAAAATTATAGTACCTGAGGTGTAAAAAACATTGGATAGCCCTAAAGGATGATAAGATATAGTAAAAAAAAATTACTAAATTTGAATATTTATGGAAACTCTCCAAAATGAAACACACAGAGAACAAACACTGAAAATAACATTAGTGAGATGTGGGACAATTTTAAGAAACCTAATATTCATTTATTTAAAGACCCTGAAGAGGAAGGCAGAAAAAAAATATTTGAAACAAAAATGACTGAAGTTTTTCCAAATTCATTTAAATACATAAATATATAGATCCAAGAAGTTTACTGAACAAGAACAAAAAACATGAAATAAAAACTACTAAGACTCATCCTAGTCAAATCATTCAGTCATTAATAATTTTTTAAAAAATTATTAAAGCAGACAGAACAGGTGAAAGTGCTCACATTATGAATGATAGGAACAAATATAAGGGTAATAGTTGACTTCTCATGGGAAACAATGTAAACAAATAATCAGTGGAACAACATGCAAAGTACCAAAAGAAAAACTTACCAATGAAAAATTTCATACCTAGAGCAAAAATATTCCTAAAAATTAAAGTGAAAATTAGGACTAATTCAAAGAATTCATCATAAGTACACCCACATTATAAGAATGTTGAAGGAAATCCTTCAGTCAGAAGGGAAATGATACCACATGGACATATCGACCTAAGGTAAGAAATGGCATGCAGAGGAAAGATAAAATTTCTTAATTTTAAATTTCTGTGTAAATAAAAATAATAACATGCATTTGGGGCTTTTAACACATATATAAGGGAGGTGTGTGAGTTAATAGCACAAAAGTTAGGATGAGTAATAGCTATAATTTCTTCTATTTACATAAAGTGTGTAATATTGAAAGTAGACTGTTATAAGCTAGAGATGTATATTATTATGTATCTATTATAGCATCATATTATTATAGAATGATTATTCTGCTATCATAATATATCACCTATTATCATATACTATTATACTATTATTTTGTCTATTATCTATTGTACATGAAAGTGGATTATTTTAAGAATGTATTTTAAAAACCATAAAAACCAAAACTTCCACAAAGACTTACAGTTAATAAACCAAGAAAGGAAATAAAATGGGTTAAAAAACATCATTCAATTAATTTTAAAAAGCAGAAAAAGAAAAATGGGGGGAAAAGAACAGATGCAACAAATAAAAACCACATAGCAAGATGACAGACATAAGCCTAACCATATCACTAACTACATTAATGTTAGTTGTCCAAATAGTGTAGGTAAAAAGTGGAAATTGTCAGATTGGGTTATAAAGGAAGAACCAACTACATGCTGACTGTAAGAAACACACTTTAAATACAAAGAGATCAGTAGGTTAAAAGTAAAAGTATGGGAAAATATATATACCACATTGACACTAGGAAAATATCTATTGTAGCTATTTTAATATTACATCAAGTAGATTTTGCAGCAAAGTACACTACCAGGAATAAAGGGAAATTCATAGTGAAAAAGAGTTGATTAATTGTGTATATAATAATATTAAACAATTATGCATCTAAAAATACAAAAACTGGCAGACAAGGGGAAATAGAAAACCTACATTATAGTTAAAGATTTCAATACCCCTTTTATGTTATTTAAAGAACAACCAGATGAAGAAAAACATACAGTATACTAGAACACTGTCAAGCAACATGACCTAATCAACATTCATAAGACATGCCACCCAGCCAGAGCAGATTACATATTCTTTATAAATGTGCATGGATAAATCTATCAAGACAATATCCAGAATAATAAATAATTCTCAATAAATTTAAAAGGATTCAAGTCATATAAAATTTATTCCCTGACCATAATGGAACTAAATTTGTTATCAATAACAGCAAGAAATCTGAAAAAAATCCAAATATTTATAAGTTTAACAGAAAATTCCTCAATAATCCATGGGCCAAAGAAGAAATCAAAAAAGAAATTTATACGGTGAGCTAAATATAAATAAAAATACATGTTTTGTAAGTAAAAACACAATATAAAAATTGTACGGTGCCATTAAAGCAGTATTTTCTGGGAAATTTATAGTGCTAAATGCCTATATTCAAAAACAGGAAAAGCTCCAAATCAATGACTTCAGTGCTTACTTTAAAATTAGAAAAAGAAGAGGAAATTACACACAAAGGAAGCAGAAGGCAGTAAATGTTAAATACCAGGTAAGAACAATGAAATAAAGAAGCAAAAAAAAAATAGAGAAAAATCAATGAAACCAAAAGCTAGTTTACTGAGAAGATCAGTAACATTGGCAAGCCAATCCAGACTGATCAAGAAAAAAGGAGAGAAAAAACAAATACCAATATCAGAAATGAGAGAGGGGCCAACAATACAAATTATGACAATAGTATACTACTTTAATTATAGCTGGCATATACATGCATAAGTAGATCAATGGAAAATAACATAATCCAGAAATATATCCACAAACGTATGGACAACTTATGTTTGACAAAAGTGTAAAAGAAATATAATAGAAGAGAAAAAAAAAAGAAATATAATAGAAGAAAGGATAGACTTTTCAAAGTATAATGTTGGCAAAACTGGTCACCCATATGCAAAATAATAATAAATAAAACAAAATAAAATAAATAAAATACTTTGACCCATGGCACTCGCTATATAAAAAAACTAACTCAAAGAAAGACATAGATCTAACTTGGAACTAATACAATGCTACATGTCAATTACATCTCAATAAAAAATTGACATAAGAAAAAATAATAAAACCTAAAACTAAAGCATCCATAAGTGAACATAAAAGAAAAATATTTGTGAATTCGCATTGAGCAAATTTAAGATTTATTTATTTATTTATTTATTTGAGAGGGAGTATGTGAGGGAAGGGGCAGAGAGAGAGAGGGAGTGAAGCAGACTCTCCACTGAGCATGGAACCCAGCCTGGGGCTTGAGCCCAGGACCCTGAGATCATGACTTGAGTCAAAATCAAGAGCTGAACACAACTGACTGACCCACCCAAACACCCTTAAGCAAATATGTTTTTAATTTTTATTTTATTTTGAATCACTTTTTCTATTTGCATATATTTTTATTAATTTTTAAAATTTAAATATAATTGACACATAATGTTACATTAGTTTCAGGTGTACAATTTAGTGATTTGACAAATTTATACATTACGCTCTGTTCACCACAAACATAGCTGCAATTTGTCCCATTGCATTGTTATTACAATATCATTGACTGTATTCCTTATGTTCTTTTTTTTTGTTTCCTTGACTTTCTTACTCTATAACTAGAGGTCTGTTGTTTTCTCTTTTTTAAGAGTGAGGGAGAATGTGTGTGTGAATGGGAAGGGAAGCGGCGGAGGGAGAGGGTGAGAGAGAATCCCCAAGCAGGCACCATGACCAGTGCAGATCATGACCTGATCTGAAATCAAGAGTCAGATGCTCAACCAACTGAGTCCCCCAGGCACGTCAAGTCCTGTTTTTTAGATATGATATCAAAAGTATATTCCATAAAATCACAAACTGATAAATTGTTATCAAAATTAAAATCTGTTTTCATAAATATACTATTAAGTAAAAGAAGACAAGTTAAAGACTGAGGCACATATATTTAAAGCATATAACTGATAAAAACATATATCCAGAAGATTCAAAGAACACTTAGTACTCAACAATAAAAAGACAAAACCTCAATTCTTAAGTGGATAAAAATGTTAACAGATAATTCACCGAATAACATAAAAGATGACAAACAAGCATGAGAAAAAATATTTACTTAAGAAATCATTAGGAAAATACAAAGTAAAATACAATGTGATACTACTACCCATTTACAGTAATGGCTGAAAATGTTAAAGGATATGGAAAATATTAAAGGCTTTTATATTATGGCCAAGGGGAATTTATCCAAAGATAGTTCAACATACAAAAATAAATTGATATAATAAAACATTTAATAGAATAAAAGGGGAAAAACACATGATTACCTCAATTGCTGCAAGAAAACAATTAACAATATTTAACACCATTTTTGATAAAAATACATAGCAAAATAATAGAAGAAAACTTATATAACATATTAAAGACTATGTATGAAAAACCACAACTAACATCATATTCAGTGATTAAAGACTGAATGCTTTTCCCCTAAAATCAGGAACAAGACAAAGATGTCCACTTTGCCACTCCTATTCAATGCATTGTTGGAAGTTCAAGCCAGAACAATTAGTCGAAAGAAGAAAGGAAGAAAGAAAAGAAAAGAAAAGAAAAGAAAGAAAGAAAGAAAGAAAGAAAGAAAGAAAGAAAGAAAGAAAGAAAGAAAGAGAAAGAAAGAAAGAAAGAAGGGAGGGAGGGAGGGAGGGAGGAAGGAAGGAAGGAAGGAAGGAAGGAAGGAAGGAAGGAAGGAAGGAAGAGGGAGAGGGAGGAAGAGAGAAAGCCATCCAAATTGGAAAGAAGAAAAGTATGTCTGTTCACACATGAAAGGGTCTCATATGTAAAAAACCTAAAGATACCTACAACAACAACAACAACAACAACAACAAAACAACAAAAACAACAAAATAAGAACTAATAAATGAATTTAGCAAAGTTAAGGATACAAGATCAAGATTAGAAATTAGCGGGGTTTCTATACACTAAAAATCAACAATCTAAAAAGGAAATTAAGAAAACAATTCCACTGGGTGACTCAGTCAGTTAAACATGTGATTCCTGATTTCAGCTCAGGTTATGACCTCAAGGTTGTGAGATCAAGCCCCATATTGGGCTGGGTGTGAAACAGTCTGCTTAAGATTCTTTCCCACTCTCAAGAAAAAGAAAAAAAGAAACTTCCATTTACAATAGCATCAAAAAGAATAAAACACTTGGAAATAAACTTAACCAACATGAAAGATTTGTATGTTGAATATTATAAAATACTGCTGAAAAAAATTAAAGACAGAAATAAGTGGAAAGTCATATGTTCATGGATTATAATATTTAATATTGTTATAATGTTAATACTACTCAAAGTAATAGTATTTAATATTACTATTATGCAATCCATATAAAAATCCCAATGAGAGACTGTGGACTCTAAGAAACAAACTGAGGGTTTTGGAAAGGAGGGTGGGGGAGGAATGGTTGAGCCTGGTGGTGGGTATTAAGGAGGGCACATATCGCATGGAGCACTGGGTGTGGTGTGTAATCAGTGAATCTTGGAACAATGTAAAAAAATATAATTTTTTTAAAAAATTCCAATGACATTTTCTTGAAATATAATTCACATATAGTATTATGTTTTATAGTAGTTCCAAGTGTAGAACATAATGATACAACAATTTTTTACATAGTGCTCATCACAGTAAGTGTACTCTTCATCCCCTTAATCTATTTCAGCAATCCTCCAACCCACCTGCCCTTTGGAAACCATGAATTTGTTCTATGTACTTGAGTCTGGTTTTTTTTCTTTGTTTGTCTCTTATTTTCTTGGTTTATTTACTTTGCTTCTTAAATCGTACATAGGAGTGAAATCATATGATATTTGTCTTCCTCTGACTTACTACACTGAGTATAGTACCCTCTGGGTTCTTCCATGTTGCTGAAAATGGCAAGATCTCATTCTTTTTTATGGCTGATAAGATGCCATTCCATATATGTATGTATATGTGTGTGTATATATATATATACACACACATATATATACACACACATATATATACACACACACACACATACATATATATGGAACAAAAGAATGTATGAGTGCAAGAGTGTGTATATATATATATATATATATATACACACACACACACACACACACATATATACACATACACACATATACACATCATTATGGATACACATGAGTTGCTTCCATATTTTGGCTATTGTAAACAATGGTGAAATAAACAAAGTAGTGCATATATCTTTTCAAATTAGTGTTCTCACGTTCTTTGGGTAAATAGCCAGTAGCAGAATTACTGGATCATATGGTAATTCTAATTTTAATTTTTTTAAGAAACCTCCATACTGTACTCATGCAGTGGCTGCATAAACTTGCATTGTTTTTTTTTCCAGTGATCCAGGAATCATTGTTTATGTACCACACCCAGTGCTACATGCAATACATGCCCTCCTCAATACCCACCACCAGGCCCACCCATTCCCCCTTCCCCCTCCCCTCCATAACCTTCAGTTTGTTTCTCAGAGTCCACAGTCCCTCATGGTTTATCTCCCCTTCCAATGCATCCTAATTCACTTTTCCTTCCCTTCCCCTAGAGTCCTCCATTTTATTTCTTATGTTCCAAAAGTAAGTGAAACCATAAGATAATAGACTTTCTCTGCTTGACTTATTTCACTCAGCATAATCTCCCCCAGGCCCATCCATGTTGATACAAAAGTTGGGTATTCAACCTTTCTGATGGCTGAGTAATATTCCATTGTATATATGGACCATTTCTTCTTTATTCATTCGTCTGTTGAAGGGCATCTAGGCTCTTTCCACAGTTTGGTGATTGTGGACATTGCTGCTATGAACAATGGGGTACATATGGCCCTTCTTTTCCTTCATCTGTACCTTTGGGGTAAATTCCCAGTAGTGCAATTGCAGGGTCATAGGGTAGCTCTATTTTAAATTTTTGAGGAATCTCCACACTGTTTTCCAAAGTGGCTGCACCAACTTGCATTCTGACCAAGAGTGAAAGAGGGTTCCCCTTTCTCCACATCCTTTCCAACACTTGTTGTTCCCTGTCTTACTGATTTTCGCCATTCTAACTGGTGTAGGATGGTATCTCAATGTGGTTTTGATTTGAGCTTCCCTAATGGCTGGTGATGATGAACATTTTTTCCTATGTCTGTTGGCCATTTGTAAGTCTTCTTTGGAGAAGTTTCTGTTCATGTCTTCTGCCCATTTTTTGACATGATTATCTGTTTTTTGGGTGTTGAGCTTGAGAAGTTCTTTATAGATCTTGGATATCAGCCCTTAGTCTGTAGTGACATTTGCGAATATCTTCTCCCATTCCGTGGGTTGTCTCTTTGGTTGGTTGGTTGTTGTTGTTGTTGTTGTTGTTGTTGTTGTTGTTGTTGTTACTGTTTCCTTTGCTGTGCAGAAGCTTTTTATCTTAATGAAATCCCAAAAGTTCATTTTTGCTTTTGTTTCCTTTGCCTTCGGAAACATGTCTTGAAAGAAGTTGCTGTGGCCGATATGAAGGAGGTTACTGCCTATGTTCTCCTCTAGGATTTTGATAGATTCCTGCCTCACATTGAGGTCTTTCATCCCTTTCAAGTTTATCTTTGTGTATGGTGTGAGAGAATGGTCAAGTTTCATTCTTCTATACATAGCTGTCCAATTTTCCTAGCACCATTTATTGAAGAGATTGTCTTTTTTTCCATTGGATATTTTCTCCTGCTTTGTTGAAGATTATTTGACCATAGAGTTGAGGGTCCATATCTGGACTTTCTACTCAGTTCCATTGGTCTATGTGTCTGTTTTTATGCCAGCACCATGCTGTCTTGGTGATCACAGCTTTGTAGTAAAGTTTGAAATCTGGCAACGTGATGCCCCCAGCTTTGTTTTACTTATTTAACATTTCCTTAGTGATTCAGGGTCTTTTCTGGTTCCCTACAAATTTTAGTATTGTTTGTTCCAGCACTTTGAAAAATGCTGGTAGAATTTGGATCAGGATGCCATTGAAAGTATAGATTGCTCTGTGCAGTACTAGACATTTTAACAATGTTTATTCTTCTGATCCACGAGCATGAAATGCTTTTCCATCTTTTTGTATCTTCTTCAATTTCTTTCATGAGTGTTCTCTAGTCCATCAAGTACAGATCCTTTACCTCTTTGGTTAGGTTTATTCCAAAGTATATTAGGGTTCTTGGTGCTATAGTAAATGGAATCGATTCTCTAATTTCCCTTTCTATATTTTCATTGCTAGTGTATAAGAAAGCAACTGATTTCTGTGGATTGATTGTGTATCTTGCCACATTACTGAATTGCTGTATGAGTTCTAGTAGCTTGGGGATGGAGTCTATTGGGTTTTCCATATAAAGTATCATGTCATCTGCGAAGAGAGAGAGTTTGACTTCTACTTTGACAATTCGAATACCTTTTATTTCTTTTTGTTGTCTGTTTGCTGTTGCTAGGACTTCTAGTACTAAAAGCTGTCAGCTTTTCCGCATTGAGAATAATATTTGCTGTGAGATTTTCATAGATAGATTTTATAAAGTTGAGGAATGTTCACTCTATCGCTATACTTTGAAGAGTTTTAATTAGGAATGGATGCTTTATTTTGTCAAATGCTTTTTCTGCATCAATTGAGAGGACTATGTCATTCTTCTCTCTTTTCTTATTGATTTGTTCTATCACAGAGATTGATTTGTGAATGTGGAACCACCCTTGCATCCCAGGGATAAATCCCACCTGGTCGTGGTGGATAATCTTGTTAATGTACTTATCATTTTAATGGATAATCTTTTTAATGGATCCTATTAGCTAGGATCTTGTTGAGAATCTTGGCATCCATATTCATCAGTGATATTGGTCTGAAACTCTCCTTTTTGATGGGGTCTTTGCCTGGTTTGGGGATCAAGGTAATCCTGGCTTCATAGAAAGAGTCTGGAAGTTTTCCCTCTGTTTCTGTTTTTTGAAATGGCTTCAGGAGAATAGGTATTATTTATTCTTTGAATGTTTGGTGGAATTCCCCAAGGAATCCGTCAGGTCCTGGACTCTTGTTTTTTGGGAGGTTTTTGATCACCGTTTCCATCTCATTGCTAGATATTGGTCTTTTCGGACAGTCAATTTCTTCCTGTTTCAGTCTTGGAAGTTTGTAGGTTTCCAGGACTGTTTCCATTACTTCTAGGTTGCTTAAATTATTGGCATATAGCTGTTGATAGTAGTTTCTGATGATTGTTTCTATTTCCTTGTGCTAGTCATGTTCTCTCCCCTTTTCTTTCATAATTTTATTAATTTGAGTCCTCTCTCTTTTCTTTTGGATTAGTTTGGCCAGTGGTTTATCAATCTTATTAATTCTTTCAAGGAACCAGCTTCTAGTTTCATTGATGTGTTCTACTGTATCTCTAGTTTCTAACTCATTGATCTCTTCTCTAATCTTAATTATTTCCCTTCTTGTGCATGAGGTTGGCTTAATTTGTTGTTGATTTTCTAGTTCCTTAAGGTATAAAGAGAGTTGGTGCATTTGGGATCTTTCAATTTTTTTTTTTTGAGTGAATCTTGGATGGCTCTGTATTTCCCCCTTAGGACTGTCTTTGCCATATCCCATAGATTTTAGACTGATGTGTCTTTATTCTCATTGGTTTCCATGAATTGTTTAAGTTCTTCTTTGATTTCCTGGTTGACCCAAACATTCTTGAGCAGAATGGTCTTCCAAGTGTTTGATTTTCTTTCAAACTTTTTCTTGTGGTTGAGTTCCAGTTTCAAAGCACTGTGGTCTGAGAATATGCAGGGGATAATCTCAATCTTTTGGTATTGGGTGAGCCCTGATTTGTGACTGAGTATGTGGTCTATTCTGGAAAATGTTCCATGTGTACTCGAGAAGAATGAGTATTCTGTTGTTTTAGGGTAGAATGTTCTGTATATATCTATGAGGTCCATCTAATCTGTCATTTGAAGCTCTTGTTTCTTTGTGAATTTGCCTTCTAACCAATAGTGAACAATGATATTTTTTGAAGAAACAGAAAAACCCATTGTGAAATTCATATGGAATTGCAAGGAAACCTGAATAGGCAAAACAATCTTGAAAAGAAAAAAGGAATAATATTAAAGGTCTCATACTTCTTGCTTTCAAAACTGACTACAAAGCTACATAAATCAAAATAACATGGTATTGGCATAAAGAGAGACGAATGGAATAGAATATCCCAGAAATAAACTCAAACATATATAGTCAACAGACCTTTAACCATAGATCATGGAGGCTAAGATGATTCAATGAGGAAAGGAAAGTCTTTCAACAAATGGTGCTGAGAAAACTGGATATTCACACGCAAAACAATGAAGGTCAATCAAAATGTAACAGAGACCTAAATATGAGAGCTAAAAACTAGAAATTCTTAAAAGCAAACATAGAGAGAAAGTTTTATAACATTGGATTTGACAACAATTTCTTGAATATGACACCATAAGCACAGGCAACTGAAAGAAAAAATTAAATTGATTTCTTAAAAATTAATAACTTTGTGTATCAATACACAGAAAAAGCAACCTATAGGATGGGAGAAAATGCTTATAAATCATATACTTGATAAGGGATTTTCATTCAGAATACATAAACAATCCCCAAAATTTAACAATATAAAAACCAAAACTTTTAAAAAGGACAAACACTGGGACACCTGGGTGGCTCAGTTGGTTAAGTGTTTGCCTTCAGCTCCAGTCATGATCCCATGATCCTGGTATAGAGCCTTACATTCAGGCTCCCTGCTCAGCGGGGAGCCTGCTTCTCCCTCTCCTTCTGCTGCCCTGCCCTGCTTGTGCTCTCTCACTCTGTCGAATAAGTAAATAACATCTTTTTAAATTAAAATTAACTAATTAAAAATGGTAATGACTTGAATATGAATTTCTCCAAATAAAATGTGCAAATGGACAAAAAGCACATGAAGGTGTTCAACCTCACCAGTCATTAGGGAAATAAAAATCCAAATTACAATGTGACACCACTCCACTAGGATGCATATTATAAACAAACAAAAAAAACACAGAAAATAACAATATTGACAAGGAAGAAGGGAAATGAGAACCTTTGTATATTGCTGGTGGAAATATAAAAATGGTGCAGTCACTGTAGAAAGTAGTTTGACAGTTCTTAAAAAAGTTTAAGTAGAATAACCATGTGATCGAGCAATTCCATTTTTAAATATATACTCAAAGGAATGGAAAGCAAACTTTGAACAGATATTTATATGCCACAACATTATTCATAATATCCATATGGTGGAAACAACTCAGTCCATAGACATATGACTGGATAAACTAAATGTAGCATATGCATATAATGGAATATAACTCTGACTTAAAAGGGAAGAAAATTATGACACATGCTATAACATAGATGAAGTTTGATGACATTAAGCTAAATGAAATAAACTAGTCACAAAAAGACAATATACAATATGATTCCACTTACATGAGGTATCTAGAGTAGTCTAAATCTTAGACTATAGAATGGTGGTTGCCAGGGGTGAAAGGGAAAGAGGAATGAGATGTTAGTGTTTAATCTGTACAGATTTCAGTTTGGGAAGATGAAAATGTTGGAGAAATGGATAGTGGCTTTGATTGTACAACAGTGTGAATATACTTAATGCCACTTACTATGGAATGAATTGTGTCCTCTTCAAAGTTCATATATTATAACCCTCACCCCAATGTGATGGTATTTGCCAGATAATTCATAATTAAGTTTAAATGAGGCCATAGTGATGGAGTTCCCTTAATGGAAGCAGTGTCCTGGGACTAGAGCTCCCTCACCCTTTCTTTCTCTCTCTCTGCCATGCGAAGATGCTGCATGAAGGTGGCTGCAAACCAGGAAGAGTTCTCCCTGGGGTACTGGAGTGGCTGACACCTTGGTCTTGGACTTTCCAGTCTCCAGAACTCTGAAAAATAAATGTCCATTGTTTAAGACCCAGTCTATGATATTCTGTTACAGTAGCCCAAGCAGACAAATACATAATTGAAATGCACATTTAAAAAAGGTTAAAATGATATACTTTGGGTTGTTTGTATTTTCCCACAATAAAAAATAAAATCAAAATATGTGAAGGACCTGGGATTCTGATGTACTTTTATAAATTACTATTAACACTTTGAAAAATAGTTTGATGGTTTTTAAATGGTTTTTAAAACCACACACCTACCTTATGATCCAGCTATTCCATTCCTTGGTAGTTATCCAAGATAAGAAGAAGGAACACATCTTTATATACAAATATTCATAGCAACTTTATTTTTAATAGACAAAAATGGGTAATAATCCAAAAGCCTATGAACAGGTAACCAGATAAACAAATCAAGATATTTTTGTATGGTAAGATATTACTTGGCAATAAACAGGAATGAATTAATGATACATGCAATGATATGGATATATTTCAAAATAACTATTTTGAGGGCCATCTGGGTGGCTTCGTCATTAAACGTCTGCCTTCAACTCAGGTCATGGGATCGAGTCCCATTTTGGACTCCCTACTCAGCGGGAAGCATGATTCTCCCTCTCCCACTTCCCCTGCTTGTGTTCCTGTTCTCACTCTTTCTCTGTCAAGTAAATAAATAAAGTCTTTAAAAAAAATAAAAAATAACTATTTTGAGTGAAAGAAGCCAAATCAAAAAAAGAACATATATCATGATATTCCTTTTATTAAAACTATAAGAGATTAAATTAATCACTAGTGACAGAAAATAGGTAACTGGTTGACTGTAGAGGGGGATGAATCCAGGGATTACAACAAAGTCAAGAGAAGCTTTTTGGGGTATTGTATATCTTCACTCTCTTGACTACAGTAATGGTTTCACTAGTGTATGCATAAGTCAAAACAAATAGAGTTGTTCATTTCACATATGTTCAGTTTATTGCATGTCAATTATACTCCAATAGACCTGTAAAAATGTTACCAGAATGAAGTTCATCTATTTATACTCACACTACTAGTTCCCATGCTATTCCTCCAACCCACCAGGTACAGTTTTGCTTCAGGCCTTTTGCATATGACTTACATGATTGATTTTTTTCAAATATTTACTCAAATTTCACCCTCTCAGTGAATCCTCTCATATATTTCTTATTCCAATTGTAAGAAATTATCACAATATTAGTGGCTTAAAACATCACGAATGTATTCTCTTACAGTTCTAGAGATATCCAAAACAAGTCTTAGAGGACTAACGTCAAGACGTCAGCAGGGCTCCAGGCATGAATCATTTCTTGCTTTTCCAGCTTCTTGAGGCTGCTTGGCCTTTCGTCACATCTATTCAACCTCTGCTTCCATCATCACGTTGCTCCCATCTCTTCCATTAGTCCTCTTTACCTCCATCTAACAAAAGGATCCTTGTGATGGCATCAGGGCTGTCCTAGAGAGTCTAGGATAACCTCTCCATCTCAAGGTTTGCAGGATCCTCTTTACCACATAAAGTATCATACTCACAGCTTTCAGGCATTAAGAGGTAAATATTTTAGGGGACCATTATCCAACCTCCCACATCTTCCTGTTCACCCTATCTGGAATTGCAATGTGTTCACAAACACCTCCAATATCCCCTACCGTCTTTGCTTTTTCTCTTTGACATTTTAATATCAAAAATACCGTGTATTTTGCTATATATTATGTGCCTTTTCCAGTAAATCCTAAACACCATGAAAATGATGGTTGTTTTGTCTTCTGCTGTATTTCCTAATGTCTGTAAAAGAGTTGTGTTCAATAAATGTCCACTGAATAAGAGAATAACCCTAACACCCTCAATGACCCTCACACATGACTTGCTACTCTTATTTCAACTATTTACTCAGAATATCAGGAAGTGGGTACACTTACTACTTAAAATCAATATGGTGATGCTAGTCATTTATCCAGAGACTATTGAAGATTTCAAAAATGGGATAACTACTAAGGGTTACTGGGGGGTGGGAGGGTAGGGATAGGGTGGATGGGTTATGGACACTGGGGAGGGTTTGTGCTTTGGTGAATGCTGTGAAAGATGTAAGCCTGATGATTCACAGACCTGTACCCCTTGGGCAAAGAATAAAAATAAAATTTAAAAAAATGGGATAACTGAGATTTACTCCAAATCATGATCCTTTTGTGCCAACATTATGAGGACAGTCATGTGATATCTTGAATAATATGAGATCTGGGTCATTATAGTGCCATCCATTGCAGGAGCTGCTAAAATTAATTCCAGCTGTCACACCTAATGCCTCCTCATACTCTTATGTGACCAGGAGCTCTTAGAGGGCAAGACTTTATCTTTGCTTTTCTTGAACCTCTTCTTTCCTCTTAAGAGTTCCATGAGTACTCGATGAGAGGAATCAAATTCAACTGAACAAATCCCTTTGCTCATTATTCATTATAAAGTGATGGAGTGTGTCTTAAATTTTTAATGCTGTCCTTTTATTTTTTTCCTTTATTTTTTATTCTTTGCCCCAGGGGTACAGGTCTGTGAATCATCAGGCTTACATCTTTCACAGCACTCACCAAAGTACAAACCCTCCCCAGTGTCCATAACCCATCCACCCTATCCCTACCCTCCCACCCCCCAGTAACCCTCAGTTTGTTTTGTGATATTAGGAGTCTTGGTCTCCTTCCCCATCCCATCTTGTTTCATTATTTTTCCCTCCCTACCCCCCACAACCCCCCACTCTGTCCCTCAAGTTCCTCATATCAGAGAGATTATATGATAATTGTCTTTCTCTGACTGACTTATTTCTCTCAGGATAATACCCTCTAGTTCCATCCACGTCATTGCAAATGGCAAGATTTCGTTTCTTTTGATAGCTGCATAGTATTCCATTGTATATATATACCACATCTTCTTTATCCATTCATCTGTTGAGGCTGTCCTTTTAAATGAATTTAACACTTTATTAAAACTGATATTTTGCAAACATAAGACCCCTTGTATTTCAAATGATGTTTTTGAATTTTTCCTTAACAGTTTGAACCATAATATTGAGTATGAAGATAATATTTCTAACAACAACAGCAAAAAAAGATTCTAAAAAAGGCTAGTAACCAAATTTACTAGCTTTGACCAAGGATTTCAGAGAAGATGTTCTCCTACCTTTATCAAGGTGAAGTGCAAATTTATTAAAAAACAAAAAACAAAAAAACTACTGAGGAAGGATACTAAAATGGAAACAAAAGCAGATACTCAGGATGACAAAATGATATCTGAAGTTTAGTATCTATGGAGCATCTATATGTGCCATGCTTTCTGCAAGCCTCTGCAAACATGATCTCCTTTTGCAATTAAGAAACCAGAGTTCATAAACTTGAAACGGATGAAAGACTTCAACATGAGGCAGGAATCTATCAAAATCCTAGAGGAGAACATAAGCAGTAACCTCTTTGATATCGGCCACAGCAACTTCTTTCAAGACACATCTCCAAAAGCAAAGGAAACAAAGGTGAAAATGAACTTTTGGGACTTCATTAAGATAAAAAGTTTCTGCACAGCAAAGGAAACAGTCAAAAAAAAACAAAGAGGCAACCCACGGAATGGGAGAAGATATTCGCAAATGACACTACAGACTAAGGGCTGATATCCAAGATCTATAAAGAACTTCTCAAGCTCAACACCCAAAAAACAGATAATTATGTCAAAAAATGGGCAGAAGACATGAACAGAAACTTCTCCAAAGAAGACATACAAATGGCTAACAGACACAAGAAGAAATGTTCATCATCACTAGCCATCAGGGAAATTCAAGTCAAAACCACATTGAGATACCACCTTACACCAGTTAGAATGGCCAAAATTGACAGGACAGGAAAGAACAAGTGTTAGAGAGGATGTGGATAAAGGGGAACCCTCTTACACTGTTGGTGGGAATGCAAGTTGGTGCAGCCACTTTGGAAAACAGTGTGGAGGTCCCTCAAAAAATTAAAAGAGAACCACCCTATGACTCTGCAATTGAACTACTGGGTATTTACCCCAAAGATACAGATGTAGTGAAAATAAGGGCTAAATGTACTCCAATGTTCATAGCAGTAATGTCCACAATGGCCAAACTGTGTAAAGAGCCAAGATGCCCTTCAACAGATGAATGAATAAAGGAGATACAGTCCATATATACAATGGAGTATTATTCAGCCATCAGAAAGGATGAATACCCAACATTCGTATCAACATGGACAGGACTGGAGGAGATTATGCTCAATGAAATAAGTCAAGCAGAGAAAGTCAGTTATGGAAACAATAAATTGGGGTAAATTGGGGTAAATCAGAGGGGGAGATGAAATATGAGAGACTGTGGATTCTAAGAAACAAACTGAGGGTTATCAAGGGGAGGGGAGTGGGAGAATGGGTGAGCATGGTGGTGCGTATTAAGGAGGGCATGTATTGCATGGAGCAGAGTGTGGTGCATAAATAATGAATCTTGGAACACTGAAAAAATAAAATTAAATTAAGATGTTAAAAAAAATGTGAAGCAAAGGTGAAAATCAGATTTTGGGAAACACCTAAACATAAGATTGGCACATATTAATAAATCATGTTAAATGACTCAAGGGGAAAAAAAAGAAAGAAACCAGAAGTTCAGAGTGGTTATGTAAGTGGCTTACTGGATCCCAAGTCATACTATTTCCATCATCTCACAAAGACACCTTGAAAGACAATGAAGGACTATGAATATGTTATATTAGTAGTGATAACGATGATAATGAAAATAATGATAACTATGAACACGGTCCCACATAGTTGCCTTTCTCTTTCCACCAAGTCATGCCACTGAATCAATGTTCCCTCTAGGTTTTTAACTCCTTATTCACGTATTTATTAATTCACTCATTCAGTAGATAATTATTCAGCTATACAGTTACCTTCATTATGTACAGTATAATTTTTAACTGTCATTCCCCTAGAAAATCTGTCTTCTCAGAAGGATTACTTTCAGAGTGAGAACTCTGAGCTAATATTTCTGTTAGGCTCTACTTTGATATATTATCTCTACTCTTATTCCATCCACTACAGATACTACTTTTTATTGGAATGCTAAAATTAATATGAAAGTAGAATGGTATCTACAAATCACTCATGAACAGAAGACTGACCCTGTCCTTTCATGTCTCCTCAGAATATCACTAATTATCAGTAGCGGGAAATGTTAGGTTTAGTGGTAAGCTAATCCCCAACCCAGAAGCTCTGGGACAATCTAGGACCATGACTATATAATCCACCAGCCTTCAACTCCAGCCCTGATTCACCCCTTTCCTACCAACCATGTCCTTGCCCACCTCAAAACTAGCAGAAAACACCATTCCCTCACTGCCAACCTTGCTCCTCTGTGAACCAGATCTTTCCAAAGATATCCAGAAACATATGTAGTAATTGATCAGCAATCACTACCCCCAATAGCCCCAGGAACAAGAGTCTGATATAAGTAGGAGGGAGAAAGTAGGCTCAAGATATCAGAATCAGAAAATTATCAAGTCCAAGGAGATCATTCAGGTTGAAGAAAAGTCTCAAAGTGTTTAAGAACAAGATAAGGAAGAAAGAAGCAAGGCCTGACCACTAAATTGCCTATTAGAAGGCAAATGAGAAAGTTTTAGGATCTCTCATCAAAGGAAAGAGGAAGTATTCTGTTCCCTTCTCTTTCATACTACCTGAGAGAAATGGTGATCTTCATATCAGGCACCAGACAACTGTGAAGAGCTTAGGGACCCATAGGTGAGAACTACACCTGGCTGAGACAGAGACAAGGAGTTCCCTGTCTCAAGACTTTAGGAAATTAAGGGCTTCAGGGCTCTCTCTCATGAAAGCTTCAGTAATATCATGAGAAGCAAGGACTCTGGAGTCAGCCAGACCTTATATCAAGTGTTGATTATTATACAAATTCAGACAAGGTATCTGTTTCTCTACAACTCAGTTCACTCTCTTCATTTGTTAAAAAGGATACAGTTTAGTCCTTCATCCCCAACATACAGAAGTGCTTATTCTGAAAAAAAGTGGCAATTGAGACTTCCCCATAAATGCAAAAGAAGAATGTTAATGCTGACAAAGACATTATTACAAGTAAAAATACCAGAAATATTAATTGAGAGCTAGTGTTTCAAATGGTGGGTTAAAACCTGGTCCTTCCTGTGCATGTTTGTGTCCCTAGGTTCCATTCTTTGAGTAAACCCACCACCCAAAGAAACTAGACCCTTTTCTGCTCCTGGGAGCCTGAGGCCACCCAGGTTGAGCAAGACACACATGGAAAATTTGGATACTACAAGACACTGAGTCGAGGCCTTTTCCCACACCCATCACAGGCAGAGGAGCCCTCCTTGTTACTCACCTAAAATAACCTGTCCACACCTTCCCTGGGTTTTGACCAGTTGCTCTCCTCACCAACCCCCTCTGCCTCCCAAGAGCCCATTAGTTACTCAAAGCCCAGCCACCTCCACAAATATATGTTGGACTTTCCAGCCCTATAGACTCACCTTTGACTTCTGAAAGTACTGATGGTATACAACACGTGAAGTGACAAGAGCATCCTGCCACATCAAACCATTTAACTATCCCGTGTCCATTTCCTCACTAATTAGATTTTTGTAACAAATTATATTGTTTCTGAGACAAAAATAATAGTCATTCATATTACAAACTTTTGAAAGCAGAAAAACAGAGAAGAAAATAAAAGTCACTCTAACCCTGTCACCTATAAATTACTACTAATATTCTGCTGTATTTTTCTCTGGTCTACATTTTCTATGTTGAGGTGTGATTATTCAACTAATTCTCCACATAAATTTTATAGAATATTTGGTTTCTTTCTCATATTGTCTTTAGAACCTAGCATAGTTCTACGTACCTAGCAATAAATGCTAGTTATTCTCAAGATTAATAAAAATTCAGAGGCAAAACATGTTGGTAAAAAGAGAAAAAGCTCTGGGATCAGCCATATCTGGGTTCAAACCTCAGACCTGACTCTGTGATCTTGAGTAATGTTAAGTCAACTTTTTTGAACCTAAGTATCTTCACTGGTAAAATGGTACTGAGTAGACGACTGTGTGCTCTGGCTGCATGGCAGAAATGTTAGTGCTGTGACTCATGGGAAAACTATTTCTGATCATGAACTTGAAAAATGGAGAGGGGGAGGGAAATGAATTCGATGTCAGCTAAACATTGACAAGTGACTTTTTTTCCACTAAACTGAAACAGGTTTCTTAGTAACATGTAAACTTAAAAAAGAAAAAAAAAATGATTCTCAACTGTTTCAATGGCCTTGAATGTAGTGAATCTAGGCAAAGTCTTTCCTCTTCCTCTTATTTTCCTTTAAATCACATAATGGTTTTCTTTTTTAATTATTATTATTTATGATCAGGTTGGTTTTATTTATTTTATTTATTTTATTTTATTCCATTTTATTTTTTTCAGTGATCCAAGATTCATTGTTTATGCACCACATCCAGTGCTCCATGCAATATGTGCCCTCCTTAATAACCACCACCAGGCTCCCCCCTTCCCCCTCCCCCCTCCCCTCCACAACCCTCAGTTTGTTTCTCAGAGTCCACAGTCTCTCATGGTTCATCTCCCCTTCCGATTTACACATCATGGTTTTCTTACAGCATAGTGTTCAATATCTGTGTTAAAGCTTCCTCTGGACACAGGTTTGTCCAGATTGGCTATGACCTCCCTTCTACACAGAGCCTAGACCTGAGAAAAGTTATCATCATTTCCAATGCTGGGTCTGGTTCCTAAAATTTCCCAAGATAATGGGCTATCAAGGGCACCTTATATACTTTATATTTGCATTTTAACAATGAGGTCCTGTAGCATTTGCAGGACCTTCCTCACTTGCTAAGCATATATCAGGATTTCCCACCCCATACTTTCAATACTGTGATTCCAAATTCCCATTGCTTTGTTACAAATCATGTATGTGCTAAGATATTTCACTTAGTCCACCATACAACAGTTATGCTCTTCTTTCACTTTTTTATCATAAAATCAATGAATATTCATTACTTTACTTTTGGAAATACAGAAAAGTATGAAGAAAACTAGAATTATACACCAAAAAATGATGTTAAAACAAAATCCATTGCCTTTCAGTTCTATCACCCAAGTTGAAGACCATGCCTCCTGCATGCTCATGTGGTCCCATGGCCCCCTCCCATGTCCAGCACCCTCCTCCAACAGCTTCCTCTGCATTTCCCAAAGGGCCTGTACAAACCCACCACATGGCACAAACTCTTCCCTCCTCTCTTAGGGATTCCCAATCCCCAGCATGCTTTTTTTTTCCATGAGATTTTATTTATTTATTTGACAGAGAGAGATCAAAAGTAGGCTGAGAGGTGGGCAGAGAGAGGACGCAGGCTTCCTGCTGAGCATGGAGACTGATGCAGGCCTCAAGATCATGACCTGAGCTGAAGGCAGAGGCTTTAACCCACTCAGCCACCCAGGCACCATTTTTTTTAAGGATTTTATTTATATGCTTTTTTTTCTGATTCATTCTTAGTTTGTACTGAAGGCAGAGCTAATGAGGATCGTGAAGAGACATCACCAGTGAGACTGCTTATAAGACCTACACAAGAGGGTCCACACTTCTAGGCAGCAAGTGAATTGGCAAATATCTGCCTCTCATGATTTCTAGGAAGCTTATGGACAGCTCTGTCTGCCCTTGCCCTCCTCATAGCCTGACTTAGCCTCTGTGAGCCAGCCCATGAGGACTGTTTTCAGGGTTGCAGACTATCAGAGTCCCCCTCGGATGCCAGGTTACATAGAACACAGAAAAACAAAGCCCAGAAAGAAAAAGGTGGGGTTTTTTTCCCCTTTCCAATCTTACTAAATCTTTTTTTTTTTTTTTTTAAAGATTTTATTTATTCATTTGACACAGAGAGATTACAAGTAGGCAGAGAGGCAGGCAGAGAGAGAGGAGAGAAGAGGAAGCAGGCTCCCCGCTGAGCAGAGAGCCTGATGTGGGCCTCGATCCCAGGACCCTGGGATCATGACCTGAGCCGAAGGCAGCGGCTTTAACCCACTGAGCCACCCAGGCGCCCTCCAATCTTACTAAATCTTATCTACTGTCACCTATATTTATAAGGAAATAGAATGAAAAAATAAGATCATTATCCACCTGATCTGCAGTAGAAAAAAAAATGCTACTGTTGACAAAGAAATTTTCAAAGCCAGAATTGTCCATATGTTCTCTTTTGACCAAATCCAAAAGATACACCAACCAGCTTTAAAATGGTGCCATGTGGTTTAATAGAAAAATTACAGGTTTTCACACAGGTTTCACACTAGGCAAATCTAGCTCAGGGGCATCAGGAAATTGTCTTCATTTCACTGTGCTTCAGTATTCTTATCTATAAATTGAATACAAAAATACTTAATCCAGAGAATTAAATGAAAAAAATGCTGAGAACATAACACAGCCCTGACACATTGTAGGCATTTAATAAATGCTCCCTCCCGAAAAGGAGCCCACCTGCTTTTTGCATACTCATAGCCCGGTTGGCCTGTATAACCCACTTAAGTCCCTCTGTGCTTATCATCAGCATTTCTGAGTCCACACTGAGGATCTATGCCTTCCACCAGCACTGTGTTGCCCACAGTGGGAGTCCTGGCTGTCCTTCAGCCTGTGGTGTGCATGCTGTGGGTGCTTGCTCTCCACAAGCACTGTGGTGTCTATACTGGCTGTGCTTATCAATTCATTCATTCACTCATTATGATGGTGAGCCACAGATTTCTCACTTAGGTAAAAGCCCTGTTCTAGGAGCTGGGAATACAAAGGCAAATGAAACATAGTTCCTTCCTTCAAAGACAAGCTCCTTGTCAAGGAATGTCAGTGACTCTGCCTGGGTAGTCCAGTGCTGAGCTTTGTGCTAAAGGAGCATATTCCATGCATTTGCTGTGAGTGGACCTTGTAAGTAGGATTCTGAAAACAGCTCTTCCTTTTTTCCTATACTTCTCTTACTTAGGAAATCTGGAAACTATGGAAAACCAAATATCTAACTGAAGCTTAACCAGATATCACTTTACTCTAAATACTAGTATGGATTAGCCAGAGGAAGGCAGATAAGCCAAAACTTGAGAAACATTGTGGAAAATTAAACTCCAGTTGAGAAAATTCATCTGTGCACTTTTTCTGAGAATGGGCAAGTGTTTAATGGCAGAGTCCCTGCTTCAACTTGCTCAATGTCACCTTTAAGCAGGAGCAGCATTGATCTAATCCATCAATTGCAAACATTCCAGCTGTTGTTGAAAACTGATGTTTTGAATGATGTTGCAAAAGCATAGTCCTGTCATTTAAGAGTTATAACCTTAGGAATGCTTTTTCTTTTCTTAATTATGCAGAAATAAGATTGTGTCACTCAATACCAAATAAAGAGTGAGAATGAGCTCATTCCACATTCAGATGCCCAAGTAGGTACATGTCAGCACAAAGATTTCACCCTCTCCCTGGTACCCCCCACTTCATGTTCCTTAATTATCTGACCCAAACAAGTGATAGCACTATTTCTGGAAAGAGACAATTTCTAGGGAAATATTTAAGACTGGTTAGCACAAAACATTTCTGGTGGAGGAGTTCCTTACTCAGAGTCATCTGGAAGGGCTAGACATTACAATGGCTCTAACTTTAGGATGTCTACTGAATCTGACGTAAGTATCTACCCATCTGCAAAAGATTCTAGTGCCATTAAAAACTCAGTTGATCTCATCTCCTACCCCTACAATGTAGTGATTAACACAGTACCTGGAATGGAGCAGCTGTTAAAGGAATAAATATTATCTCTGACTAATGCAGAAGTTTGTACCTTGAGCTAGATGATTTTATAGTGATAATGATTATTATTACTATTATGAAAGATTTCCTATATGCAAAAGAATATAACAAGCTTAAGTTATAAAAAGTAAAATTATTGTATTAATTTCCACCCAGCTCCTTTGATGTCTTGTTCTAATCATATACCTATCCCTTTCCTAAAGTTTATGTTTATGATTCCCTTTACTTTCACTGAAGTTGGGAAACACATGTAAGTCTCCCTAAGTAATATATTGTTAAGTATTAAGGACTTAAGAATTTTCTATAAATAGTCTGTTTCTCTCTGACTTTCCCTTTCCAGCCAGCAGCAAGTGTTTGAGATTTGTTCCACTAATCCACATAGCCATAGTCCATTAATTTTCTCTGCTGTTAGCAGTGAACTATATCAGCATACCATTTATGCATGGACATTTGCATCATTTCCAGATTTCTGCTATCTCAAAGACTTCTGCTAGTAACCATTTTTTGCATGTCACCTAATGCAAGTGCATCAGATTTTCTGCAGAAGATGCCTAGTAAGCATAAAATTGCTTGATAATAATATGTACATATATTATATAATGCCAATTGTTTTCCAAAGGCATTGTGCTAACATCCACCAGAAATAAAGAAGAGTGATTTTTGCTTCATATATTTACAAAAAGTTAGTGTTCTTCTTTATTTTTTATTTGCCAATCTAATAGGTGCTAGATACAACCAAATTTTGTTTAAATTTGTATTTTCTTGCTTACTAACAAGATTGAGCACTTTTTATATATATCCTGATCTTCCATGTTGCTTTGCTCATGTCTTTTTGTCTATCATTTTATTGGATTGTTAGGAATTTTCTTTAAAATAATTGGGTGTAGCAGTGCCTGGGTGGCTCAGTCAGTTAAGTATCTGACTTCAGCTCAGATCATGATCCAGGGTCCTGGGATTGAGTCCCACATAGGGCTCCCTGCTCAGGGGAGAGCATGCTTCTCCCTCTCCCTCTGCCTGTCGCTCCCCCTGCTTGTGCACTCTCTCTCTCCCTCTGTCCAATAAATAAATAAAATCTTTTTTTAAAAATTGAGGTTTTGTGTCAGGCTCCGTGCTGAGCACGGAATCTGGTCAAGACTTTCTCTCACTGTCCCTTTGCTCCTCCCCTCCTTCTCCCTCTCTCTCTCTCTCTCTCTTTCTCTCTCACTCTCTCTCTAATAAATAAATAATTATTTAAAATAGTTGGGTCTTAATATATTCTAGATTCTAATTCTTTGTTTTATGTGTTATAAATGTCTTCTGACAGACATTTGTGGCTTGTTTTTTCATTTTTTTATGGTGAACATAAAGTTTTAGTGAACAGAGATTATTCTTGTTTTGCTTTTAAAGTGTTTTTTTTTTTTGTTTTTTGTTTTTTTTTTTAATTTTATTTTTATTATTTGCCCAAGGGGTACAGGTCTGTGAATCATCAGGCTTACATCTTTCACAGCCCTCACCAAAGCACAAACCCTCCCCAATGTCCATAATCCATCCACCCTATCCCTACCCTCCCACCCCCCAGTAACCCTCAGTTTGTTTTATGAGATTAGAAGTCTCTTATGGTAAAGTGTTTAAATATATCTGTATTCTTCTTTATGGTTTGTGTCTTTTAAGGCCTTGTGGAGAAAACCCTTCCTACCTCAAAGTCATAACAACTTTCCCATATTTTCTTGTAAATTTTTCACAAGTGTTGCTTTTGAATTCAAGTCTTTAAACCATGTTGGAATTAAATTTTTTGTAAAAATGTAATTTTCCTGTTCTACTTTCTGTCTCTGTTAATGTAACTATTCTAGGTATCTCATATAAGTAGACTTATACAATACTTGGCCATTTGTGTTTGACTTATGTTACTTAGCATGATACCTTCAAGGTCCATCCAGGTTCTAGCATGTATCAGAACTGTGTTCTTTTTTAAGGCTTAATAAAATGCCATCACATACATATATATACCATATTTTGTTTATCCATTACTTTGTGGACTACCATATGCTCTATTCCAGAGAATGTCCAATGTGTATCTAAGAAGAGTGTATTCTGTTGTTGTCGGGTAGAGTTTGGTTGTGTTGTTCAACTCTTCTGTTTCCTTATTTATCTACTGTCTGATTGACCTATTTATTATTGATAGTGGGGTACTGAAGTCTACTACTATTGTTGAACTGTCTATCTCTCCCTTGAATTCTGTCCATTTTTCCTTCATATATTTTGATGGTCTGTTATTGAGTGTGTAAATGTTTATAATTGTCAGATTTTCCTGCTATATTGAAACTTTTATGAATATATAATGTTCTTTGTCTCATAAACTTTTTTTTTTAATTTAAAGTCTATTTTGTCATATATTAGTTTAGTCATACCACTCTCTTTTGGTTATTATTTACATTAAATATCTTTTTCCACCCTTTCACTTTAGATAGAAAATGAGTCTCCTGTATACATCATATATCTGGGTCTTGTTTTCTTATTCTTTCTACCAGATCTTTTGATCCAAGAGTTAAACCCATTTGCATTTAAAGTAATTACTGATAAAGTGGGGCTTACTTCCACCATTTTGCTGTTTTCTATATGTCTTCTTGTTTATTTTATCCTTTATTTCCTGCATTATTATCTTCTATGTTTAGTGGATTTTTTGTAGTGAAACACTTTCATTTCTTTTTCATTTTCTTTTGAGTATAACCTGTAAAATTTTCTTTGTGATTACCATGCAAATTATATTTAATATCCTAAAGTTATAACACTCTAATTTGAATTTATGCTAACAACTTCAATAGCATAGAAAAATTTTACTTCTATAAAGCTCCTTCACTACCTCTTTTCAGTTATTGATGTTATAAAGTTACATCTTTATGCATTATGTATCAAAAATATAGATTATTATTTTTAATACATAAGTCCCTTTTATTGTGGAGAAAACAAAAGGTGGAATTACAAGCCAAAGTTACAATAATACTAGATTTTAGGATTGCTCATGTATTTACCTTTACCAAATACCTTTATTTACATACAGCTTTGAGTTACTGTCTCAGGCCTGTGACTGAAACCTGCAAGACTCTAATTAGCATTCCTTTCAGGGCAAGTGTAGTAGTAACAGACTCCCTCAGTTTTTATATGTGAATGTCTTAGTTGCTCCTTCATTTGTAAAGGACAGTTTTGCTGGATATAGGATATTTTGTTGATTTTTTTTTCCTTCAGCACTTTTAATATATCAACCCACTGTCTTCAGACCTCCAAAGTTTATGATGAGATATATGCTCATAATCTTATTAAGAGTAGCTTGCACATGACTAGTTGCTTTTCTATTGCTGCTATCAAGATTCTTTCTTTGTCCTAATGTAGGTCTCCAAGTTTATTCTACTTGGGATTTAATGAAATTCTTATAGGTATATATTCATGTCTTTCATCATATTTGGGATTTTTTGGGGGGGACCATTACTTCTTCAAATAATCCCTCTGACCCTTTCTCTTTTCTCCTTTGGAACTCCCACAATTGCAATGTGTATGTTGTCCACTTGATAGTGTCCCACAGGTCTCTTAAGATCTGTTCACTTTTCTTCAAACTTTTTTCTTTCTAACTCATTATATCATCAACAATATTCTCTTCTGTCTATTCAAATCTGTTTTTCAATACCTTTTGTCCCTTCTTTATTTAAATTGTACTCTTCAACTCCAGAATTTAGTTTTGGTTCCTTTCTGTGTTTTCTATTTCTTTATTGATATTTCCATTTTGTTCATACATTGCTGTCTTGGCTTTGTTCATATCTTCTGTTAGCTCTAGAGCATCTTTAAAGACACTTTTTTAAAAGTCTTTTTCTAGTAAAACCACCACCTGGTCTATCTCAATAATGTTTCTGTTGATTTACTCTTTTTTTTTCCTTTGAATGGGCCACATGTTCCTGTTTCTTTGTACATCTTGTAATTTTTGTTGAAAACTGGATAACTGAGTCTCAGATTATGGTACCCTTAAAATCAAGATTCTCTCCTTTCCCCAGGATTTTCTAGGGAAGGGGTTGTTCTTTTTTAACTGTTGTAGTGTGTCTCTATGCCAAAGACCAGCCAAGTGTGTAAATTTAAAGTTTTATTGAGTATTTCATGAGCATGTGCCTTTACTGGACTGACTTTTTAGATTCCACCATTTACGCAGTTATTTTTAAATGTCCTAGTCGTTAAATATCTGATTCCTAAACAAAACAAATGGGAAACACATAGATCAGTGGAACAGAATAGAGAACCCAAAAATGGACCCTCAACTCTATGGTCAACTAATCTTCGACAAAGCAGGAAAGAATGTCCAGTGGGAAAAAGACAGTCTCTTCAACAAATGGTGTTGGGAAAACTGGTCAGCCACATGCAGAAAAATGAAACTGGATCATTTCCTGACACCACACACAAAAATAGACTCAAAATGGATAAAAGACCTCAATGTGAGAAAGGAATCCATCAAAATCCTCGAGGAGAACACAGGCAGCAACCTCTTCGACCTCAACCGCAGCAACTTCTTCCTAGGAACCTCACCAAAGGCAAGGGAAGCAAGGGCAAAAATGAACTATTGGGACTTCATCAAGATTAAAAGCTTTTGCACAGCAAAGGAAACAGTCAACAAAACCAAAAGACAACTGACAGAATGGGAGAAGATATTTGCAAATGACATATCAGATAAAGGGCTAGTATCCAAAATCTATAAAGAGCTTCTCAAACTCAACACCCATAAAACAAATAACCCAGTCAAGAAATGGGCAGAAGACATGAACAGACATTTCTCCAAAGAAGACATCCAAATGGCCAACAGACACATGAGAAAGTGCTCAACATCACTCGGCATCAGAGAAATACAAATCAAAACCACAGCGAGATACCACCTTACACCAGTCAGAATGGCTAAAATCAACAAGTCAGGAAATGACAGATGTTGGCGAGGTTGCGGAGAAAGGGGAACCCTCCTACACTGTTGGTGGGAATGCAAGCTGGTGCAGCCACTCTGGAAAACAGTATGGAGATTCCTCAAAAAGTTGAAAATGGAGCTACCCTACGACCCAGCAATCGCACTACTGGGTATTTATCCTAAAGACACAAAGGTAGTGATCCTCAGGGGTACGTGCACCCAAATGTTTATTGCAGCAATGTCCACAATAGCCAAACTATGGAAAGAACCTAGATGTCCATCAACAGATGAATGGATAAAGAAGATGTGGTATATATATACAATGGAATACTATGCAGCTATCAAAAGAAACGAAATCTTGCCATTTGCAACGACATGGATGGAACTGGAGGGTATTATGCTGAGCGAAATAAGTCAATCAGAGAAAGACAATTATCATATGATCTCTCTGATATGAGGAACTTGAGGGGGAAGGTGGGGGGTCGTGGGGGGTAGGGAGGGAAAAATAATGAAACGAGATGGGATGGGGAAGGACACAAACCATAAGAGACTCCTGATCTCACAAAACAAACTGAGGGTTACTGGGGGGTGGGAGGGTAGGGATGGGGTGGATGGGTTATGGACATGGGGAGGGTTTGTGCTTTGGTGAGGGCTGTGAAAGATGTAAGCCTGATGATTCACAGACCTGTACCCCTTGGACAAAGAATAAAAATAAAATTTAAAAAAAATGGGAAAATGAATGGAAAAGAACAAGGCTCTTGTTTCTTAAGGGTTGCAGCAATGATGCAGGGATTGCAACAGTGGCAGCCCACCTCTCTATCTCTACCTCTACAGTCAGAAGCAGCAATTAGTGATGAGAACACAGATCCCTTATATATGAAGAACAAGGTACTTATTGCCCATGTTGGCTTCAACAAGTCACTTGCAAGCTACTCCAAGAAAAAGGCTATGACTGCCTGTTTGGGGACAGGGTGGGGGAGTGGTAAGTGATCGGCAACCATCACCACCCCCAAAGCTGAAATTGATTGAAATTACCCATGATTCCCATGGAAGCTGGAAGCCTTCAGACAGACAACAATGTTCACATTGTAAGGTAATATCATAGGCGATTTAACTTGGCATTTTTCTAATGACTATTAGTGTTTTATGTGCCTATATGCCACCCATATGCTTTCTTTGGTAAAATGTTTGTTCAAATCTTTTGCCAATTTTTAAAGTTATGCTGTTTGTTTTCTCATTATTGAGTTTTGAGTTTCTACATATTTTCTCCAGCTGATGTCTTTACTTTCTATTTTTTTAACAATGTCTTTTGATGAGTGTAAGTTTTTCATTTTGATGAAGTTCAATTTATCCATTTATCCTTTTATTGATAGTGCATATTGTGTCTATATAAGCACTCGCTGCTCAACATAAGGTCACAAAGTCTTTTCCCCCATGTTTTCTTGTAAAGATTTATAGTTTAAGCCTTTGCATTTAAGTTTATTAATTTTGAGTTAATTTTTGTATATAGTACATAGGTTTAATCAAACCTCATTGTTTGGCATATGAATGCTGAATGTTCTGACCGTATTTGTTTAAAAAGACCACTGTTTCTCCACTGAATCGCTTTTGCATTTTGTTGAAAATCAATTGCCTGTATGTGAATGGGTTTATTTCTGGACTCTATTCTGTAGTTTTGTGTCTATCTTTATGACAATATTACACTGCCTTGATTACTATAGCTTTATAACAAGTCTTACTTTCAAATGTGTTCTTTGTCTTCAAAGATTTTTTTCTAGTCCCTTTGCATTTCCAAATAAACATTAGAGCTAGTTAATCATTCTCACAAAAACACATGCTAGGATTTTACTGACACTGTTTTGAATCTATAGATAAACGTGAGAAGTACTGACATCTTAACAATATTGAGTCTTCTAAACTAAAAGGACAGTAGGTCTCTACACTTCTTAAGATTTCTTAAAAATTTTTATACAGTGTTTTGTAGTTTTATCACATAAATTCTTTATATACTTTTGTCAAGTTTACCCATCAAGTATTTCATATTTTCAGATGCCTTAAAAGGTATTATTTTTCAGCTTAATTTTAATTTTTTATTGTCAACACATAGAAATACAATTTTTCAGCTTTTAAGTTATTTTTGTGTTTCTTTTTTGTATCTTCCATCAGATTTTCCACATAAACAATTATGTTGTCTACAAATTAAGACAGTTTAAATTCTTCTTTTCCAACTTAGATATCTTGTTTTCTTTTCTTGCCTTACTGCACTGCCTAGCACCTTCAGTACTCTGTTCAATAGAAATTGTGAAAGTGGACAACCTTGATTGTTCTTGATCTTGAGGAGAAACATTCAGCTTTTCATCATAATCATGTACTGTCTATAGAATTTTTTTTTAATTTTGTTTTTATTCTTTGCCCAAGGGGTACAGGTCTGTGAATCATCAGGCTTACATCTTTCACAGCATTCACCAGAGCACAAACCCTCCCCAATGTCCATAACCCATCCACCCTATCCCTACCCTCCCACCCCCCCAGTAACCCTCAGTTTGTTTTGTGAGATTAGGAGTCTCTTATGGTTTGTCTCCTTCCCCATCCCATCTTGTTTCATTATTTTTCCCTCCCTACCCCCCAC
>LNAC01001370.1:64448-111595 GCA_002007465.1 Ailurus styani | reverse complement strand
GCAAGGGAAGCAAGGGCAAAAATGAACTATTGGGACTTCATCAAGATTAAAAGCTTTTGCACAGCAAAGGAAACAGTCAACAAAACCAAAAGACAACTGACAGAATGGGAGAAGATATTTGCAAATGACATATCAGATAAAGGGCTAGTATCCAAAATCTATAAAGAGCTTCTCAAACTCAACACCCATAAAACAAATAACCCAGTCAAGAAATGGGCAGAAGACATGAACAGACATTTCTCCAAAGAAGACATCCAAATGGCCAACAGACACATGAGAAAGTGCTCAACATCACTCGGCATCAGAGAAATACAAATTAAAACCACAGCGAGATACCACCTTACACCAGTCAGAATGGCTAAAATCAACAAGTCAGGAAATGACAGATGTTGGCGAGGTTGCGGAGAAAGGGGAACCCTCCTACACTGTTGGTGGGAATGCAAGCTGGTGCAGCCACTCTGGAAAATAGTATGGAGGTTCCTCAAAAAGTTGAAAATAGAGCTACCCTACAATTACCTGCGACTACAACTGGGTATTTATCCTAAAGACACAAAGGTAGTGTTCCTCAGGGGCACGTGCACCCGAATGTTTATAGCAGCAATGTCCACAATAGCCAAACTATGGAAAGAACCTAGATGTCCATCAACAGATGAATGGATAAAGAAGATGTGGTATATATATACAATGGAATACTATGCAGCTATCAAAAGAAATGAAATCTTGCCATTTGCAATGACTTGGATGGAACTAGAGGGTATTATGCTGAGCGAAATAAGTCAATCAGAGAAAGACAATTATCATATGATCTCTCTGATATGAGGAACTTGTGGGTTAGGGTATGGGGTAGTGGGGGGTGGAGGGAAAAATAATGAAACAAGTTGGAATGGGGAAGGTGAAAAACTATAAGAGACTGCTAATCTCACTAAACAAACTGGGGGTTACTGGGTGGGTGGGAGAATAGGAATAGGGTGGATGGGTTATGAACATTGGGGAGGGATTGTGCTTTGGTGAACACTGGGAAGGGTGTAAGCCTGATGATTCACAGACCTGTACTCCTGGGGCAAATAATAAAAAATAAATAAATAAACTACCAAAACTGAACCACGAAGAAATTGAACACCTGAATAGACCCACAACCAGTAAGGAGATTGAAACAGTCATCAAAAATGTCCCAACAAACAAGAGCCCAGGGACAGGCAGCTTCCCAGGGGAATTGTACCAAACATTTAAAGAAGAATTAGTACCTATTCTCCCNATACCTATTCTCCTGAAACTGTTCCAAAAAATAGAATTGGAAGGAAAACTTCCAAACTCCTTTTATGAGGCCAGCATTACCTTGATCCCCAAACCAGGCAAAGACCCCATCAAAAAGGAGAATTACAGACCAATATCTTTGATGAACACGAATGCAAAAATTCTCAACAAAATACTCGCCAATAGGATCCAACAGCACATTAAAAGGATTATTCACCACCACCAAGTGGGACTTATTCCCCGGCTACAAGTTTGGTTTAACATTCGTGGATCAATTAATGTGATACAATGTGATAAAAGAAAGAACAAGACCCATACGATCCTCTCAATAGATGCTGAAAAAGCATGTGACAAAGTAAAATACCCTTTCTTGATCAAAACTCTTANCAAAACTCTTCATAGTGTAGGCATAGAGGGTACATACCTCAATATCATCAAAGCCATCTACGAAAAACCCACAGCGAATATCATTCTCAATGGAGAAAAACTGAGAGCTTTTCCCCTAAAGTCAGGAACACGGCAAGGCTGTCCACTATCACCACTGCTATTCAACATAGTACTAGAAGTCCTAGCCTCAGCAATCAGACAACAGAAAGAAATAAAAGGCAACCAAATCAGCAAAGAATAAGTCAAACTCTCACTCTTTGCAGATGATATGATACTTTATGTGGAAAACCCAAAGGACTTTACTCCAAAACTGCTAGAACTCATACAGGAATTCAGCAAAGTCCCAGAATATAAAATCAATGCACAGAAATCAGTTGCATTTCTATATACCAATAACAAAACAGAAGAAAGAGAAATCAAGGAGTCAATCCCATATACAATTACACCCAAACCATAAGATTNAATCCCATTTACAATTGCACCCAAAACCATAAGATACCTAGGAATAAACCTAACCAAAGAGGCAAAGAATCTGTATTCAGAAAACTATAAAGTACTCATGAAAGAAATTGAGGAAGACACAAAGAAGTGGAAAAACATTCCATGCTCATGGATTGGAAGAACAAATATTGTGAAAATGTCTATGCTACCTAGAGCGATCTACAAGGCAAGGGAAGCAAGGGCAAAAATGAACAATTGGGACTTCATCAAGATTAAAAGCTTTTGCACAGCAAAGGAAACAGTCAACAAAACCAAAAGACAACTGACAGAATGGGAGAAGATATTTGCAAGTGACATATTTCCCTCTCCCTCCGCCTACAGCTCCCCCTGCTTGTGTGCTTTCTCTCTCTGTCAAATAAATTAATAAAAATCTAAAAAATATATTTTAAATATAATTGAATACATTTCCTAATTCTGGAGAAAGATATGGATATCAAGGTACACGAAGCTCAAAAAGTCTCTAATCAAATCCAGTCCAAGGAAGACTTCACTAGGACTCATTACAGTCAAATTATCAAAAGTCAAAGACAGAGAATTTTGGACCAGCAAGGGAAAAGAAGCTTGTCACACACAAGGAATCCTCATAAGACTATCAACAGATTTCTTAGCACTAACCATGCAGGCCAAAAGGGAGTGGGATTATATTTTCAAAGTGTTGAAAGAAAAAAATGCTAACCAAAAGTATTTTGTCCAGCAAACATGCTAAGAGAATAGACCTCAAGTGTTCTTACCAACACCATCACTACCAACAACAACAACAAAGTAACCACAGGAGGTTATGAATATGTTAATTATTTTGTGTAATCATTTTGCAATGTATACATGTCAAAAAAATCACACTGTACAGCTTAAATATATACAATTTCAGTAGTCAATAATAAATAAAATATTCAAAAACAAGATTCTGAAGCAAAAAAAGTCAACTAGGAACACTATATCTGCCAAAACTATCCTTCTAAAATAAGAGATAAACTAATGCAATACAAAACAAAAGTTAAGGGAGTTCATTACCATTATACTTGTCCTATAAAAAATGAGAGTCCTTTAAAGTAAATAAAAGGATGACAGTTGGAACTCAAAACCAGAAAAATGCATAAAGGTCTATAGTAAAGGTAAATATATAGACATATAATATAAAACCTGTATTATTGTAATTTTGGTGGTAACCACCAAATCTATTATAGCATTTAAAATACAAAATCATAAAAAATTATTAATCTTATATATATTATTATTTTATACTCATGGGTACATAATATATAAATATGTAATTTGAAATATCAATAACATAAAGTGGTGGATGGAACTATACATAAAGGAAATAAGTTTTTATATGTGACTGAAATTATTATCAGGGCAAAATAGGTTTCTCTAACTTTGGGATGTTTTAATCCCTATGGTAGCCACAACGACAATATCTATGGAATATACACAAAAAGAATTGAGAAGGGAATCAAAAGGTGTCTCTCTCTCTCTCTCTCTCTCTCTCTCTCTCTCTCTCTCTCTCTCTCTCTCTCTCACACACACACACACACACACACACACACACACACACACCCCTAAAGAAAGAGGAAGGCAATAAGGAGAAATTAAAATACAAAAAAAAAATATTTAAGCCATACAGGCTAACAATCAACAAAATGACAATGGTAAATCCTTTCTTATTAGTAATTCATTTAAATGTAAACAAACTAAACAAGCTAATAAAATGACAAAGATTTGTGGACTACATTTAGAAAATCAGGATCCAACTACATGTTGTCTAAAAAAGCATTCACTTTAGGTCTCAGGATATGCATAGGTTGAAAGTGAAAGAATGGATAAACATATTCCATGTAAATAGTACCCAGAGGAGATCAGAGTGTGGCTATACAATATTAGAAAAAAAATGGAGTTTAAAATATTGTTATAAAAGACAAAAAATATGTATAATGATAAAAGAGTCAATTCATCAAGAAATTTATAAATATTTATAAACATATATATGCACAAAATATCAAAACTTCTAAACAGTCAGCTCTAAATTAATAGTAGGAGACTTGAATATCCCACTTTCAGCAATGGATAGAGGAACCCAGTACATCTTTAAGGAAATAGAGGATTTGAACAACATTATAGACCAATCAGACTTTACAGACAGTTACAGAACAATCCACACAACATCAGAACACTTACTCTTCTCAAGTGTCCATTGAACACTCTCCAGGATAGGCTATATATATGTTAGGCTACAAAACAAGTCTTAGAAAATATATAAATATTGAATACATAGAAAGTGTCCTTTCCATTCATAATCTAATGAAACTAGAAATTAAAAGAAGAACACTAGTAAATCCATAAATACGTAGAAATTAAATAGCACACACTTAAACAACCAATGTATCAAAGAAGAAATCACAAGGGAAATTAGCATAGATCTTGAGATAAATGAAAACAAACAAAAACATGCCATCACTTATAGGATGCAGTCAAAGCATTATCAACAGAGAAATTTATGTAACTATAAATGTTTACATTAAAAAAAGAGGAAACCATTCAAATAAAAAACCTAAATTTCACATTTTAAGGTACTAGAAAAAGAAAAACCTTTATCCAAATTTAGAAGAAAGAAGAATATAATATTAGAGCAGAGACAAATAAAGTAGAGAAGAGAAAATCAAGGAAAACCAAGAATAAGTTCTTCTAAAAAATTAGTGAAATTGATGAAACTTTAGCTATATTAAGAGAAAAAGAGAGAAGAATGTAATAACTAATATCAAAAATGAAAGGGGACATTATAGTAAATTTTACAGAAATAAAAGATTTTAATAACATACTATGAACAACTGTATGCCAATGAATTAGTCAATCTAGATGAAATGGGATAAATTCTTTGAGACATGCAACCTATTATAACTGAAATATGAATAAATTGAAAATCTGAACAGAGCTATCTATAACTAACAAGGAGATTGAATCAGTAATTTAAAAAAAACCCCTGACAAAGAAAAGTCCAGAAGAGATGGCTTCACTGGTGAATTCTATACAACATTTAAAGATGAATTAATGTCAGTTTTTCTCAAACTCTTCCAAAAAATGAAGACAATACTTTTAAATTTACTTTTTGAGACAAACATTATTCTGATACCAAAACCAGAAAAAAAGACAATACAGAAAAAAAAAAATAACAAGTGCTGGCAAGGATGTGAAGAAGACGAAACTCTTATGCACTGTTAGTGGGAATATAAATTGGTGCAATCACTGTGGAAAACTGTATGAAGTTTTCTCAAAAAAATTAAAATAGAAATTCATATTATCCAATAATTCCACTACTAGGAATTTAACCAAAGAAAATAAAAAATGCTAATTTGAAAAGGTATATGCACCCATGTGTTTACTGCAGCATTATCTACAAAAGCCAAGATGTGGAAGCAACTCAAGTATCCATTGATAGACTAATGGATAGAGGAGATGTGGGGGGGGGTAGAATATTATTCAGCCATAAAGAAGTATGAGATCATGCCATTTGTGACAACATGATGGACCTAGAGTTTATAATGCTAAGTGAAATAAGTCAGACAGAAAAATCAAGGACCATATCATTTCACTTATATGTGAAATTCAAAGAACAAAATCAATAATAAAAAAATAATAATAAAATTTTAAAAGAAAAAAAAGAGGGCGCCTGGGTGGCTCAGTGGGTTAAAGCCTCTGCTTTCGGCTCAGGTCATGATCTCAGCATCCTGGGATCGAGGCCCGCATCAGGCTCTCTGCTCAGCAGAGAGCCTGCTTCCTCCTCTCCCTGTCTCTCTGCCTGCCTCTCTGCCTACTTTTAATCTCTCTCTCTGTGTCAAATAAATAAATAAATAAATCTATAAAAAAAAAGAAAAAAAAGAAACTATAACCAATATTCCTGATGAATATTAATGGAAAAAGTCCCAACAAAATACTAGCAAACAGAATTTAACAGCATGTTAAAAGGATGATGCACCATGACCAAAGGAGACCTATTCCTGGAATGCCAGGATGGTTCAACATATGAAAATTAATCAGAGTACTACACCATATTAACAGAATGAAGGAGAGGAAAAAGCCACATGATCATCTAAATTGATGCAAAAAAAAGCACTTGACAATATTTAATACCCTTTCGTTATAAAAATAGTCAACAAGTTAAACATAAGAAGAAATGACCTTAGCATAATCAGGGCTGTATATGAAAATTCCACAGTTAACATCATACCCAATGGTGAAAGACTGAAAGTTTTTCCTCTAAGATCTGGAACAAGGCAAAGATACTTGCTCTTACTTCTTATATTTAACATAATACTGGAAGTCCTAGCCAGAACAATTAGATAAGAGAAAGTAAATAAATAAAAGGCATCCAAATTACAAAGTAAGAAGTAAATGCATCTGTGTTCACAATTGACATAATCTTATGTACAGAAAACCCTAAAGATCCCCCCAAAAACCTGTTATAACTAATCAAAAAAAAGCAAAGTTGACATATACAAAATCAACATACAAAAATCAGTTGTATTTCTATACATTAATAATGAACAATCCCAAAAAGTAAAAATTTTAAGAAAAACACCTATTTACAATAATATCAAAAGAATGAAACACTTAGCCAAGGAATTGAAAAATTTTATACACATAAAACTAAAAAATGTTGCTGAAAGAAATTTAAAAATACATGAATAAATGGAAAGACATTTTGTGTTCACAATTGGAAGACTTAAATAGTACATAAAGTTATTCACAGACCTAATGCAATCCCTAAAATCCCAAAGCTTTCTTTTACAGAACTAGAAATTTTCATCTTAAAATTCATGTGGAATTTCAGTGGAACTTGAATAGCCAAATCAATCTTGAAAAAGAACAAATGTGAAGATCTCATATTCTTGATTTCCAAACTTATTGCAATGTTGCAGTAATCAAAACAGTGTGGTATGGCATAAGGGCAGACAGACCTATGGAATAGGAAGAGATGGTTCAAAATAAATCCTCACATGTATGTTCAAATGATATTCTACAAGAGTACAAAAACCATTCAATGTGGAAGTGACATTCCACAGATGGTACTGGGAAAACTGGATATCCACATGCAAAAGAATGAATTAGACCCTTACTTTATTCCATATACAGAAAGCAATTCAAAATGGGTTGAATACCTAAATGCAAGAGCAAAAACTATAAAACTTAGAAAAAAATTTAGGAGGAAAGTTTCATGACACTGGAGTTGGCAATAATTTATTGGATAAAACATTAAAAACAAAGGCAACAAAGGCATAAGCCTGATGATTCACAGACCTGTACCCCTGGGCAAATAATAATAATAACAAACCATAAGAGACTCCTAATCTCACAAAACAAACTGAGGGTTACTGGGGGGTGGGAGGGTAGGGATAGGGTGGATGGGTTATGGACATTGGGGAGGGTTTGTGCTTTGGTGAGTGCTGTGAAAGATGTAAGCCTGATGATTCATAGACCTGTACCCCTTGGGCAAAGAATAAAAATAAAATTTAAAAAAAAAATAAAAATAAAATTTAAAAATAATAATAATAATAAATTTTTTTAAAAAGACAAAAAAAAGGCAACAAAAGAAAACATAGATAAATTGAGTGCCATCAAAACTTCTGTATAGAAGGACATGATCACCAGAGTTAAAAGACAATCTTTGGAATGGGAGAAAATATTTGAAATTCCTTTTTTGATAAGAAACATTTGATATTCTGATAAATATCCAGAACATATAAAGAAATACAACAACAACAATAACAAATCAATTTAAAAATGGGAAAAGGACTTGAATAGGTATTTCTCCAAAAATAATATTGAAATGGCCAGTAATTATATGAAAAGATGTTCAACATCACTCATCATCAGGGAAATGCAAATCAAAACTATGATGTGATACTACCTCACCGCCATTAGAATGCTATTATTTTAAAAAATACACAGAAAGTAACTATTATTGCTGAGGATGTGGAGAAGTGGGAGCACTTGTATACTGTTGGTGGGAAATTTAAAATGGTGCAGCAGATATGAAAACCATACGGCAGTTCCTCAAAAACTTAAAATTGGAATCATCATATTATTCAATAATTCTCCTTTGAGGCATATGCTCCAAAGAATTCAGTCAGGGTCTTTGAAAATATATTTCTATACCCATATTCATAGCACATTAGTTGCAATAGTCATGAGATGGAAGTAATCCAAGTATACATTGACAAAAAAAATGGATAAACACAATTTGGTATACATGCAATGGAAATGGTGGTGATGGAGATGATTATTATTTATCAATTTTTTCCACCAGGAGCCTGTGGCCATGGTTACTTTTGCCTCTAGGCAGAAATATCCCTCTCACTGAGTGTTAAGCCATATAGATGTCCCATCCTCAGGCTTCAGCTCTCCCGCTGTAATTGGGCTCAAGGACCAGGCTTCAGTTCTGGTCAGGCGGCCATTCCTCAGAGCATCCAATTTGTGAAAGGATTTGTCTTCAGGGCAGACTTGCTTTAGTTCACTTACCTCTCTGTTTTTAGCTCACTTTTTAATTGACATATCTTGGGGCCTTTCTTTGCATTTTCAGAATTCAAAATATTTAAATTTTTGTTTACTCTAACTCATACATGTATTAAAGTGGGAGAGTGGCCCAGAGTGTCTAATGAATTTGAGGCATATATTTTAACTTTAGGCTCTATAGTTTGACAAAATGTGCCTATCCCAAAAGTAAATACCCATTACAGAGTGGGTTCAGAGGTGCCCAGTGTGTCTCAAGGGCCAATTGAATGGGTTATTTGATGTCTAGCTGCATAAGAGAACTAGCAGCATCAAGGGAAGGAGTTCATCCAGACAAAAGTGGGAGTCAAGGGGGCAAACAATGGGCACTTGTCCTTCTCCCACAGGGTTGTGGGGAAAATGTGAATGAGTCAGCAAGATGAGTGGTACTCAGATTATCAGTAGGCTTCCCTGTACTCCCACAACCCAACTGCCCCCTACACCCCCACCCCTGAGTAGAGAGAACTCAGTAACCTTCTTTAAAGCTACTTTTATATGTATTTGGAGGGAGAAGTTACTTTCTCCACATTATCAAGGTGCCTAATGAAACATAGGAAGGGCATCACTGGCAGTGGTCCAGAAGAAGATCTAGCAGGAACAGAGGGACATCACTATACAATAGGGGGTCTGGGTAGGCAGGAGCTGAAGCCTTAGCATATAATTTCCCTGCTCACCTGACATGCTATGCCCTTCTCTGCTCTCTTCTAAGGCATTTCCTAAATTGACATCTGGTCACATTATTCCCATCCTTAAGACCCGCCTGTGGTTCTTGTTTGGATGAAAATCAAAACCCCCTTTTTTTTTTTTTTTTTTTTTGGTTTCCACACACTGAGATGACTCTCTGGCCTCAGTCGCCTGCTTTCCTTCCCTGACCCATTTCAACAAATCAAGTCAGTTACATATTTTTGTAGCTATAATCATTTTGTGAAATTTTTCTATTAACATCTTCTCCTCCTAATCTAACCAGCTGGCAGTGGAGAGGCTGGCCCTACTCCATTCATATTTCCAGGCTGGTGTCCGGTATCTGGCACAGAGCAGGCACAGATGCATGCTTCTTTTTTTTTTTTTCACAGCATTCACCAAAGCACAAACCCTCCCCAATGTCCAAAACCCATCCACCCTATCCCTCCCCTCCCCCCCCCCAGTAACCCTCAGTTTGTTTTATGAGATTGGAGTCTCTTATGGTTTGTCTCCTTCCCCACCTTCTTGATTAAAGTATGATTAAACATGGGGACAACCTGAAGACATTCCAATTTAGTCCAAAGGATAGGAGGCTGGAAATGGAACTGATAGTAATGGGTTCATCCCATGGTCCTTTGTTCTATGACTAAGACCTGCTCCCATCCCCAAATGCTGGCATTTTGCAATTATTTTCTTGTTCGATATAGTTATTGCCGTTTTCTATAAGACAGAGATATGATTACTGTTTTTACACAATAAAAATAATGTTAGTCACTTCTATTCATCATTTACCATGCAAGGTTTATTTTCATTTTTGCTCATCCTCCAAAAACCCTGCAAAGAAATTATCTTTAACTGCCTTGATCAGGTGAATAGTCTCGTTATCTATGTCTGTGTAACAAAGTACCTCAAAACTTTGTGGCTTAAAACAACTACTATTTTATTATGCGTCTGGCTTCCTCTGACTGGTGATTGTTGTGTTCCATGACAAAGAATCCACAGGCATCACTGGTGTTCCTCAACTGGTGGATGAAATGGTCTGGAGGGTCTAGGACAGCTTCATTGCCATGGATGTCTTGAGCCCTAGTGGGGATGACTATGGGCTGGATGGATCCAGCTGAGACAGAAGACCATGCAGGTGAACCAGAGGCTGCAAGTTGTCCATGACCTCTCTCCATTCTTTTGAGGGCTAGAATCTTACTTTTTAAAAGTGACCCAATTTTTAGTTTTAGGGGAAAAAATATATTTAAGATGAAATGATTTCAATTTCCCCTCACAGAAATTAAGACAGAGAAATGTTTCAAAGATGCCAAGAACAACCCATTGAGTTCCTGGGTCTGGGATTCTCTTCTGGGCCCACTGGGGCTCTGACAGCAATTCCAGCCAGGAATGGGTGCTGGGCTCAAGAAACTGCTGGAAGTAAAACATACATCATTACAACTGACATATCCCTGGGGTTCCCAAACAAGCCAATATTGAAAAGTTGGAAATAATTTACTCTATTCTATTTCAGATGACGTGCATCTTGTTGCTGTCATGCAAGTAACACCTGTAAAACTTTCTGTATTGGCCTTGCCATGGGATACAGATGTTCCTTATGAGAACATCTTCCATTGATTGATGATACAGCACCCATCCCAATCACCCACTTCCCTTCTGACCACATCTGATTGGATGCTCACCTCTTCTGAATGATTTGAGAGCTCTGGCAGACTTTATTTATTTTTTTAAAGATTTTATTTATTTCACAGAGGGAGAGAGATCACAAGGAGGCAGAGAGGCAGGCAGAGAGAGAGGGGGAAGCAGGCTCCCTGCTGAGCAGAGAGCCCGATGCGGGCCTCGATCCCAGGACCCTGAGATCATGACCTGAGCCGAAAGCAGAGGCTTTAACCCACTGAGCCGCCCAGGTGCCCTCTGGCAGACTTTAAATCTGGAGAGTCTAGCCTTTCAAAAATCATCTCAGTGTGCTATTGTATCTCAGGCCTCCAGCAGGAAGGAGCTTGAGTCTCTCTGCTCTGTGAGGATGCATTTTCACCTGCCCTCTTAGTCACATACCCTCTCATACCATTTTTGCTTTTTATCTCTATCAATGTCTATTTCCAGATATGAACCTGAGTATGAGCAGACTCCCAAAAACTTTCTGATCATGGTAGAACCCAGTTCTATTTGGCACTAACCTCCAAATATCTGAGTTATCATTTCCTAATTGTCCTTGGCCCTCTGTATGGGAGAATCTTTCTGAATCTTATTTGAAAGGATGAAGCAAATCCCTCAGGACCAAAAGATCTTAGGATCTCCGAACTTCAAAAATCCTATAAGAGCCAGGCTCTTGGATGTTTAGAATAATTGAGAATCAAAAAATATGAATGATACTGCTCCTGAAATGTTCAACATTTGCTCAGAGGAAGCCTTGGGGATTATGTGATGCTGTTTCAGGGGCCCCTAATAGATCAAGAAGAGACCAAGCATCCAGGAATCTCAGTTGCCCCCAAAAAGCAGCTCCACTTCTAACTATCCTACTTAGTGGAGTCCCTGCGGTTCCTGTTCTGGAAGACCAGGGTCTTTGAGTTTGGGAGGGAAGTGTGTAAATCACTAGTACAGGCCAACTAAGAGAGTGCTACTCTTTCCATCTATAATGAAACATTCAAAAGATCACATTCTTGGGACAATGCTGGAAGTGTCAGAGAGAGGGAAATGAACAGGGCTGGCTCACAGGATGGAGGGGGGCTCATAAGGTTCTCAGAGCATCTAGTCAACACTACCCAGAGACTCCAGAGATGAGGCCTCACAGCTCATGGGTGGACAAGGGGGACAATACAAAGCCAAAGGTCACCTGTGCTGCCTAGGGACTGAGGAAATGCTTCAAGCAAAGAAGACTTTTGACTGAGATCCTGGGAGCACAGGGCAGGTGATCCTGAGATGGACCAAGTGGGAAAGGTGCTTCAGGCAGAGGGATCAGCAAGACCATGGACTGGGGAATGGCAAGACTGGAAAGGAAAAGTCACATAGGCCAGGTCCATTTCTTGGAAGAGGTTTGGACTGTGGTGCCAGGGAATGATGCATGACTTCTACATTTTCCATTTATCTGTGCTGCAATTATGGGCAAGTTATGCACCTTTCACAGCCTGTGTCTCACTTTCTATCAAATGAAGTTCCCAAGAAAAGTGGAGGAGTGGCTGAGATCAAACATTAGCACAGTACTGGTCCATAGAAGGGCTCAGGCAGGAGGTCATGGAATTGTAGTTTTGACTACCCCAGGCAAGGGAATCTAAGAGTTCAATTATTATTCATCAATTGTTGATTAGGACTTTAGGAGTACACCAGAGCTCTGTTTTGTATAAACACTAATAGTATAATTTGCTTGTGTATGTACGTGTGTTTGTTTGTTTGTTTTTAATTAGCTTCCACACATTTTAGTTCCTAGGAGCCTCAAAGAATAACACATTTCATGTAGACTCCACCCCTAGGTTTATTTCATGGAGCTTGAGCAATGAGTCCTCTTGGAGATGGGAAGTTTATGGACCCAGCAGTCAAACATTGCACCATGAAATCCATAATTACCCCTGCAGTATCGGCAACTACAAATGTTCATTAACTTAAAAAATGCAAGTCAGCCATTCACAGATTGTCCATTGGGTTTATCACTTAACTAGCATTTTATGACGATTATTTGTTAAGGATGAGAACCCAGATTGCTGGAATGGCCTTCTTTCCCTTTTGGTTTCAAGAGGAGTTTAGCAGAAGATGTGAAATCTTTGATTAGCAAATCACCATCAGACTTAAGAGATTATAGTTAGTAAGTGATCGCCAGGGGATACAGAGGTTCTTCAAGTATTTGGGAAATCAGACTGCAGGTTACTACACACTTAAGGCTTACAAAGGTGTAAGTACACAAAATGCAAAATTACCAATGCCCTACATGTTACCATGAATTTCTCAAATAAAAGTATTTGCAGAAAGTTAATTATGATAAGTGTAGATCAGGAAAACAGTGCCATCCTCTTCCAGTTAACCCAGTTTGACCATCCATTTGGCAAATATCACCAAGTTCCAACCATGCACCAGCACTGGGGTAGGACCTGGAAACAGAACAATCAACAAAACAGCCAAGACAATGTCTTGCCTTTGGGGGCAGTGGCAGAGTCAGTCATCAAGCAATTACACAGACAAGCAGTGTCCAGGATAGGAAAAGAGCAGAGAGCCTGAGAGATTAGAAGTCAGTGGGAGTTACTTGAGAGAAAAGCAGCACTTCCCAGGAGAAGGAAATGTCAGGTACAAGCCTCCTGTAGTGGGAGGTGCTTAATTCTAGGAACCTCAGAGCTCAGAGAAAGTTCTGGTTGTAGAGAAGTTAAGGGATGAGACTGTGGCCTTCCAGATATTTTGTGGACTGTCTACAAAGACCTTCAGACAAACTTAAAGTGATTTGCATCGGTTGGGGTCCTCTAGAAAGCAGGCACTAGACAGAAGTGTAAACAGTTTATTGGGTACAATACCTGTGGATGATAAAGAGGAGAGGGACCAAGGGTAGAAAATACTTCCACCTGGACCTCCGGAAAGAAGATCTTCAGACAAAAGCACAGCTTGGAGAAAATCTTTGCCAACCCCAAGCCTGTCCAAAGAAGAATCCTGCTCTGGCCAGAAATGACAAGCCATCAGAGCACCACTGTTCCAGGCACTGACCAGCAAGTTGCAAGTATGCTTGAAGGTAGCACAGCTGGAGACTGTCAACTATCTGCACCTCTGGCAGCACGCCCTCTTGAGGGGGTTTTGAACAGTGTACCTGCCTGGCTAGCAACCCACTGAAGAATTTTGAGCACGAAAGTAAAATTATCCGATGTACTTCTCATTTGCTATATTTATTTATTTTGAAATATTACAAATTTGCAAACATGTAAGAAATAATATGGAGATGCCATGTACCCTTTACCCATTTCCCCCCAATGGTAATATCTTTCAAAACTGTAGTAGAGTATCACAACCAGGATATTGATTTTAATACAATGCACCAATCTTTTTCAAATTAATCCAGTTGTTCTTGCACTTATTTGTGTGCATGTGTATATTTAGTTCTATGCAGTTCTACCAAGTGTATTTTTGAGTATTCACCACCAAAGACAAGATATAGAACATTCCATCATTACAAGGATCTTTGTGTTATGTACTTTTATAATCACATCCAACTCCCATCCACCCCACTCCCAATGTTGTTCCTAACACCTGGAACCAACTAATCCTTTCTTTATTAATAAAGTACTGCCATTTCAAGAATATTATATAAATAGAGTCATACAATATATAAGTTGTTGAATCTGGCATTTCTCACTCAGCATAATTTCTTTGAGACCCATCCAAGTTGATACATGTATCAATAATTTGTTCCTTTTTCTTTCTTAAGTAGTATCCCATAGTATATGAGCACCATAGGTTGTTGAACCACTCACCCCTTTAAGAATATATAGATTGTTTCCCATTTGGGGCTATTATGAATACAGCTGATACATACATTTATATATATTCATTCATTTCATGTGAATATAAATTTTCATTTATCTCGTAGAAATGCCAGAAGTGCAATGAGGGGTCATGAGATAGCTGCATGTTAAATATTACAAGCACTGCTAACTATATTCCAGTAAAATTTACCATTTTGCACTCCCACCAGCAAAGTATGAGAGATCAGACTTCTCCACATCCTCTCCAGCATGTGGTGTTGTCACTATATTTGTTATAGCCATTCTGATAGGTGTGCAGTGACACTGTATCATCACTTTTAATTAGCATTTCCCTACTGGTTAATGATGAACATACTCTCATCTGCTTATTTCCCATCTGTCTGTCCTTGGGGAAATGTCTGTTCATGACTTTTATCCATTTTCAAACTGTATTATTTGCTTTTCAACTGGTGAGACTTAAGAGTTCTTTATATATTCTAGATAATAGTCCTTTTTCAAAGGTTTCCAGATATATTTTCTCATTCTGTAGCTTATCTTTTCATCTTCCTAAGAGGGTCTTTGTCATAACAAAATATTTAATTTCAATAAGGTCCAATTTAATCAAGTGTTCCTCTTATGAATCATGGTTTTGATGTCAAATCTAAGAACTCTTTCCTTGCCTTGGATTCTAAAATTTTTTTCTTACTTTATTTTGTAAAAATTGCATTTAACATTTTACAATTACACTTACATTTACAATTAACATATGACCCATTTTGAATTGCTTTTTGTATAAGGTGTGAGGTTTAGGTCAAGGCTTATGGGTGTCCAGCTGTTTTGGCATCGTTTCATGAGAAGGTTCTCCTTCCCTTAAATTTCTTCTGCACCTTTGTTGAAAATCTGTCATGAGTAGATGTCACTGAAAATGGTGGAGTAAGGAATTCCAAAGTTCCATCCCTCACTATGATTAAGTTGGCAAAAAATACTGTCAGAATTGACTTTCTCAAAACTCTGAAATCTAATTTTAAAAAAGGGGAAAATAAGCAAGGAAATGCTTAATGAAAAAAGAAGTTGCTAAATGTTGGTAAAAGAATATTCTATATTTTTAACTTACCCTTCTACCATTCCCCACTCCCCAGCTCGGGGGATAGGAAAGAGGGAAGGAAGAGAGGATGTCAGAAGGGTAAGGGACAGTAGAATGATTGTAGATTCCACTGGGGTTGCAAGACATTTGAAGGAGAGACCCAAGGGTGGAAGCAAGGGATTTTGAAATTGATTGTAGATGGTTTCAGTGATTGATAATGACAGAATCTAGGGTACGGAAGACTTCTGTACTTTTTTCCCAGTCTACAATCTTCCTAAATTCACTTCTTTCCCTATTTAATGTGGCCTCTTCCACTGTCAGTGCCTTCAGCCTCCTTGGAAAATCGTCCTAATGCATCTTCCCTCCTAAACACTTCCCTGATTGATCTCACCATCTACCTTCCCCACTTTTCCACCCCAGGCTGCCGGGCTGATGGGGAAATTCAAACTCATGACATTCAACCTCAGTTTGGTTCATCAGTCTTCCCACCTGCTCCCAAGCCTCCGAACTGTCTTTACCCAAGACAACTCCTCATCACCTATTTTGGTCTTAGTGGGTGGATGATCCTACTTTCCCACTCACACACATGAGAATTCCTACAGTTCATATCCAATTGAAAAAAAGTTTTAAAGATATATCTGGCCAGATCTTATTTTCTATCCAGTCTACCTCCTTAAAAAATTATTCATTAGAATATAACATTTTCTTAACTAAGGTAATATATTCTCATTATAGAAAATTTTGGAAATACAGACACAGAAAAATAAGAATATAAACAATAGTGATAATGCTGAGGGTAACCCAAGATAACTGTGTCATATATAAATATATATAAAATATATGACACAGTTATCTTGGGTTACCCTTGGCATTTTATATATATATGTGTATGTGTGTGTGTGTGTACATATATATATGTATATGTGTGTGTATATATATGTATATATGTGTATATATATATGGCTTGTCATATATATATACTTATGTGTGTGTATATATATGTGTGTATATATATATATATATATATATATATATATATATATATGACAATTGAGTTCTTGCTATGTGACAGCCTCTATCCTTATATCTGAGAACATAGGAGAAAATTCACTGACTTCACAGAGCTTACATTACAATGAAGGGAAACAAAAAATACAAAAATTGTTTAAATAAAAAATTAAAATATGTATTTCAGGTGGTGACAAATAATTTTAGAGATAAATAAACCAGGTAGGATGGGCATGCCAGGAAGGGCAGTTACCATTTTATAAGGTAGCAGGAAGGCTGCACCATTAATACAATAACTAAACAGACATTTGAGCAGAGTGTGGGGACAACCTTGGACTGAGTGGCTGGAGCAATGAGGCCATGTTGTTAGCACAGGAAGTCATGGGACTGAGAGGCTGAGGTTAGTACCATACAGATACAGAAATCACCAGGAACTCAAAAGTGGTGGACAGAGTAACAGGCAGGAAGGAGTAGGATACATTGGCACCCTGGGTTGCTGAATGCAATGAAGCTTATGGGTCAGAGGGTACAGATCTCCTCATTGCTGCCCACAGAAATGTGGAGCCAAGGCAGGCTGCCTCAGCTGGCCTCATGAAGCCTGGATACTTGTGCTGCCCCCTCAAATCCTCAAGTGGATTCAGGACAATAGGATGTGTAACTCAGATCTTTTTCATGAGGTCTCTTTATTATCAGTTGAATCTGGCACCATTTTTCTATCCTCCCTCTACTTCCATTTTGTATCAGAAACCATGTATCCCTTGGGTCAGAGACCCTGAGGCTCCCTTCCTCTGACCATGCCCACCACTGTCTGTAATTTCACACATATGGGTGTGGTCTTTCTCAAGCCTCATCCACACACAGGCTAAGTCTGTGCCCCCTCCATTATCTCCAAGGTGACACTCATATCCAGGAGCCTGGACTTCCCCCCACCCTCATAGCCCCTGCCTTCTCAGTCTTACTGGTTGCCACTCTCCCCTCACCAAGCCCTGATTTCCTCTGCTCCTGGACCCCAGGTATTCTCAGAACAAGCTCACTCATCATCTTCTTGCTTGGCCTTGCTTGGCCAAGAGAATCAGTTGGATCAGTTGGCACTGATTCCAGTGCCTTCTGGAAGCAGTACTGTCACATGGTTAGGAATCCCCATTATCAGGGCTCATACCCCAGGTCCTGCCTCTTTCTGAGTTAACTAAGTGGATGGCTTTACCTCTCTGCACCTCAATCTCTCACCTACAAAAAGGATAATGATGGTATATACCTACCAAGGCATGATGGAGGTTGAATGAGCCAATGGATGGGAAGTCCTCAAAAGAATCGCATCTAACCCAATATGTGTGAACTCGACACATGGGAGAAACACCCCTGAGGATGATCCAGCTGTGCTTTCTGGCTTGCGCTGAGAGCTAGGGTCTGGCAGCAAGATATGGGGGTGGCATGGTCTGGACCCCTGTCTCCTCAGTAAACTTCCATAAAGTGGACCAAAATCTCCCAGAACTCCAGGGGAAGCTGATGTGTATATGTCCTTAGTAGCCTCCCTGAGGCACACAGGTCAAAATCCCATGAGGGAGGCTACTGAGGACATTATTTCACTAGGAGAGGATTTGCCCTAAGTGAGTACTTCCAAAAAAATGGTTATCTGGACCATAAATTACAGATTTCTGCTCTCTACCAGAAGTTCTGAATCTGGAATGGGGCCCAGGAATCTGAATTTAAGAAGCCTCCCAAGTTATCCTGATATTCAGTTAGTTTGGGGACCCATGGATACATGACCATAAGAGGCTATGACTCTAGTCATCTCCCTTCTCAGGGAAAGTTAAGATCAAGTGCCAGTCCAACTGGGGCACTCACGTCCCATCCCAGATCCCCTCATGTCACAAGGGTAATCACATCCCAGATCACACAACAGCTCAGAGCTAAGAGATCCTGGTCTAGCAGCCACATAGGTTCCTACACTGCATATATTCTCTTCTCAGCAGTGCTGGAGGATCCAAATCTGCTTCCTGGAAATCTGTTGGCCAGGAAGAGAAGTTGTCTACGGACAGGGTCATTCACTTCTGGGGCACTACTGAGGAGTGCTTCTACCCTGGGAAATGAGTGTATCCTCTTGTCACTAATGGCTTCTGCACCAGTCCTTCTGCCTTTGCATGGCAGGAGGCTCCTGCTGATAAGGATCTTTCAGCTGGCAGGAATATGAAATAGTAAAAATAATTGCTTCTGGCCCTGGGACTGGTTTCCTGGCAAACTAATTACCTGTAAAGATTCAGGCTGGTATTTTCCTCCTTTGCTTCTGACATTCCCCAGAGTTCCCTAGAGTCCCAGGGTAACATACTAAAGGGAACCCTTTGGCCACTGCTTTTATTTCAAGCAAAACATTAGGTGAAAAAGAGTCCCATTATGGATGCAATTTCAATGAGCACATGGTCAGTCAGATGGCCTATATCCCAGAGGACAGGATGTACAGCAGGAAGAACCCTTACCTGGAATAGACAAGGCCTGGGTTCCCATCCTGTCTTGGCTTTATTTGCTGATTGCCCTTGCACTGGTCAAGTCCCCCTCAAGGGCCCTGGATCTTCACCTATAAAATAACAAGTGGAAGGAGATATTCTCCAGGCCCCTTAGGCTCTAACACATGTGGCTGTGAACTACTGAAAGCTTTCTAAACAAAATATTAAAACATGTGAAATAACTTTGTCATAACACATTCTATTTTGTATGTAGCTAAGAACTATTCTAGGGAGACAGGAAGAAAACAGGTTCTGCTTATGTTTGGTAAATAGCTACATCAAATAGAGTACAGTGATGGAAGCAGGAGCCTAGGTGGTAAGTAGACCAGAGACTAGTGATGATCTGTATTATTTAGGAGGTTTTGATAGAAAGAAAGAGAAAACCCTGCTGAAAATGAATTAAACCCTAAGAATAAGTGTTGCTTATTTAATAATAATTATGGGTTAATTCAAAAATCTAGTAATGTGATAAAAAATCTAGGCTTTTTCAATTTTCTTATTTGTTATCATTTGAGTTAGCTATGTTTTCTCTCATGGCTACTAGGTAGCTGCCACTGCTTCAGGGATCACACTATCACACAACAGCATCCTGAGAAGGAAGCAGTAGAGGCCAGAGGCAGAGCTTTAATCTCAGACGCACTTAGCATACATCATCTTAAGTTTCACTGGTCAGACCCGGGTCACACGATCAAGCATAGACTAATCAGTTACAAAGAAGAATGGGGTGCTGTGATTGGCTTAGATCAGTCTTTGGTCATTCTCTGGGGCTCAGCGCATCACTGCCAGAAAGAATTATGGTTTCACTGGCAAGTGATAAGAGAAAACTAGTTCTTGGTCAAATTTCCAGCCTATGGGCTACCATCATTGCCTTTCTCCCTTATATACATTTTACTCCCATAAGAACAGAGCTGAAATCTCATCTGAATACTGCATATAGGTCAAAATCCAGGTCACTAGGACTTATACACACCTTCATCATGTTCAGCTGTGACTCCTAGTGATGCAGGTAACTCAACCTAATAGATTGCATCCCAACCCAATGGGTGCATCCCAACCCAACCCAGTATTGTAGAAAACAGTTACTTTAGTAAAAACTCCCCAGTGATGAGGAGGAGACTGGGATGTGCACAGTGCCATAGACCTTATTACACCCTGTGGTGATATTAGCGAGAGCTCCCTGTCCTCAGGACCCAGTTCTGCTTTCTGGGAATATTTGCCTCATCCACTTTTCTCCATGGCTTCACAGAAGTGGATATTGAGGAATGTGCCTCTCCTGGGGAAGGTTCCAGCCACGTAAGTCTCTTGATTGCAGGCCCCATGGCTCCAGGTTACAAAGTCACACATGGGAAAAGGGCAAGGGAGTGGGTTCTGGGTGATATAGTGTCTTAAAAGCATAATGGGTTCTGCAGGGACTCCTATTTCTCTTTCCTCCCTGTACTATATATAACTATAAGCCCCATAGAAATTATATAGGAGAAAACCTAAGCAGAACCCTGAAAGGTAGAAGAGGAAAGCAGTGAATCTAAGACCTCAAGGATGAGGGAGCAGCACAGCATCAGCATGTCGTACAACATCCCACTCAACAGAGGAAGGCACCCCAGACTCCAGCCTACAAACAGAATGCAACCCATGTAGTTGGTTCTCTCCCAGACCAAAGTAGAGTCACGTCAGAGACATCAGACAAACTGGCACAGTAGCAGGAGACATCAGCTGAGATACCCATCAGAAATAAAGGACCAAAGGAGGGGCTGTCCTTTCGCACTGGGCTTGAGCCCCCCCCCCCCGCTTTTCCACTAAGAGGCAGGTGAGAAGACAGAGCAGGCATGAAAGTTACAGAAGGTGGCCAGCTCAGGAAATATTTTTATAAAAAGTTACTCAAAACAGATCATATACTTAAATGTAAAATACAAAACTACAAAATTTTGGGGAGAAAAAAATAGGAGTAAGCTTTGAGGACGTAGGGCTGGGAAAAGAATTTTTAGATTTAACAGCAAGCACACTAACCATAGAAGGAAAAAATAGTGAGTTGTACAGTACCAAAATAAAACCTCTGCTCTATCAAGACCCTGTTAAGAGGATGGAAAGACTAATCACAGAATAGGAGGAAAAAGTGACAAACTACATACTGACAAAAGGCTAGTATCTAGAATGTATAATGAATTCTCATAATTGAACTATAAAAGAACCAACTCAATTGAAACATGGGTAAAAGATATGAACAGATATTAAAAAGATGTATAGATGGCAAATAACACATGAGAAGATTAGTGGCTAAAGGGAGGGGAGTGGGAGGATGTGTGTGTGTGCAAGCGTGTGTGGTTTTAAAAAGGCAGCAGGAGGATCCTTGTGGTCTTGGAACTCTTCTGTGTCTCAGTTGTGGTGGTGGATTCATGAACCTGCACAGGCAGTAACATTGTGTGGAGCTCAATACACATATGTGCACATAAATGAGTAGAAGTAAAACCCAGGAGATCTGGATAAGATAGCTGTGTCTTATCACCAATCTGAATAATATAGGTGTGTTGTTTCAGTATTGCCGTCTTGGTTGTGATACTGTTCTACAGTTTTGCAAAATGTTACCATTTGGGAAGATGAGATCTGTCTATATTACATCTCTCTGCATGTGAATGTCCATCTATCTCAAAATTTTCAATTAAAAACCAAGATACAATATGCATGGTGACCTTCCATGTTGCCCCTAGCAACATTTGCCTGCCACTGACATGAGCCAAAGATCAAAACCATGTCTAGATCCAGTTTGAAGTGGTGGCTTAGTGGTTTAGTGAGTTGCAAGTGGGATTTTTGTAAGAGAATAGAGTAGAAAATATGGAAGTGTATTGCAACGTAGTGAGAATAAAATTGTTTTGTGAAATTTTTGCATGCCATGTGTGTATAAATATAATATACTGAACAAGATTATAAGTGCACATAATCTGGACCTGCTTTCTGTACTTCTTCAGGTCTATTTATTCAGTGGAGGATCCTTGCTTCTTCTGCTGCCCCTTTTTTTTTTTTTTAAATTTTATTTTTATTATTTGCCCAAGGGGTACAGGTCTGTGAATCATCAGGCTTACAGGCTTAGATCTTTCACAGCATTCACCAAAGCACAAACCCTCCCCAATGTTCATAACCCATCCACCCTATCCCTACCCTCCCACCCCCCAGTAACCCTCAGTTTGTTTTATGAGATTAGAAGTCTCTTATGGTTTGTCTCCTTCCCCATCCCATCTTGTTTCATTATTTTTCCCTCCCTACCCCCCACAACCCCCCACCCTGCCCCTCAAGTTCCTCATATCAGAGAGATCATATGATAATTGTCTTTCTCTGATTGACTTATTTCGCTCAGCATAATACCCTCCAGTTCCATCCATGTCGTTGCGAATGGCAAGATTTCGTTTCTTTTGATAGCTGCATAATATTCCATTGTATATATATACCACATCTTCTTTATCCATTCATCTGTTGATGGACATCTAGGTTCTTTCCATAGTTTGGCTATTGTGGACATTGCTGCTATAAACATTCGGGTGCACGTGCCCCTGAGGAACACTACCTTTGTGTCTTTAGGATAAATACCCAGTAGTGCGATTGCTGGGTCGTAGGGTAGCTCCATTTTCAACTTTTTGAGGAATCTCCATACTGTTTTCCAGAGTGGCTGCACCAGTTTGCATTCCCACCAACAGTGTAGGAGGGTTCCCCTTTCTCCGCAACCTCGCCAACATCTGTCATTTCCTGACTTGTTGATTTTAGCCATTCTGACTGGTGTAAGGTGGTATCTCGCTGTGGTTTTAATTTGTATTTCTCTGATGCCGAGTGATGTTGAGCACTTTCTCATGTGTCTGTTGGCCATTTGGATGTCTTCTTTGGAGAAATGTCTGTTCATGTCTTCTGCCCATTTCTTGACTGGGTTATTTGTTTTATGGGTGTTGAGTTTGAGAAGCTCTTTATAGATTTTGGATACTAGCCCTTTATCTGATATGTCATTTGCAAATATCTTCTCCCATTCTGTCAGTTGTCTTTTGGTTTTGTTGACTGTTTCCTTTGCTGTGCAAAAGCTTTTAATCTTGATGAAGTCCCAATAGTTCATTTTTGCCCTTGCTTCCCTTGCCTTTGGTGAGGTTCCTAGGAAGAAGTTGCTGCGGTTGAGGTCGAAGAGGTTGCTGCCTGTGTTCTCCTCGAGGATTTTGATGGATTCCTTTCTCACATTGAGGTCTTTTATCCATTTTGAGTCTATTTTTGTGTGTGGTGTCAGGAAATGATCCAGTTTCATTTTTCTGCATGTGGCTGACCAGTTTTCCCAACACCATTTGTTGAAGAGACTGTCTTTTTCCCACTGGACATTCTTTCCTGCTTTGTCGAAGATTAGTTGACCATAGAGTTGAGGGTCCATTTTTGGGTTCTCTATTCTGTTCCACTGGTCTATGTGTCTGTTTTTGTGCCAGTACCATACTGTCTTGATGATGACGGCTTTGTAATAGAGCTTGAAATCTGGAATTGTGATGCCGCCAACTTTGCTTTTTTTTTTCAACATTCCTTTGGCTATTCGGGGTCTTTTCTGGTTCCATATAAATTTTAGGATTATTTGTTCCATTTCTTTGAAGTAAATTGCTGGTATTTTGATGGGGATTGCATTAAATGTGTAGATTGCTCTAGGTAGCATAGACATTTTCACAATATTTATTCTACCCATCCATGAGCATGGAATGTTTTTCCACTTCTTTGTGTCTTCCTCAATTTCTTTCATGAGTACTTTATAGTTTTCTGAATACAGATTCTTTGCCTCTTTGGTTAGGTTTATTCCTAGGTATCTTATGGTTTTGGGTGCAATTGTAAATGGGATTGACTCTTTAATTTCTCTTTCTTCTGTTTTGTTGTTGGTATATAGAAATGCAACTGATTTCTGTGCATTGATTTTATATCCTGACACTTGACTGAATTCCTGTATGAGTGCTAGCAGTTTTGGAGTGGAGTCCTTTGGGTTTTCCACATAAAGTATCATATCATCTGCAAAGAGTGAGAGTTTGACCTCTTCCTTGCCGATTTGGATGCCTTTTATTTCTTTTTGTTGTCTGATTGCTGAGGCTAGGACTTCTAGTACTATGTTGAATAGCAGTGGTGATAGTGGACAGCCTTGCCGTGTTCCTGACTTTAGGGGAAAAGCTCTCAGTTTTTCTCCATTGAGAATGATATTCGCTGTGGGTTTTTCGTAGATGGCTTTGATGATATTGAGGTATGTACCCTCTATGCCTACACTATGAAGAGTTTTGATTAAGAAAGGGTGCTGTACTTTGTCAAATGCTTTTTCAGCATCTATTGAGAGGATCATATGGTTCTTGTTCTTTCTTTTATTAATGTCTTGTATCACATTGATTGATTTGCGAATGTTAAACCAACCTTGCATCCCAGGAATAAATCCCACTTGGTCGTGGTGAATAATCCTTTTTATGTGCTGCTGGATCCTATTGGCTAGTATTTTGTTGAGGATTTTTGCATCCGTATTCATCAAAGATATTGGTCTGTAATTCTCCTTCTTGATGGGGTCTTTGCCTGGTTTGGGGATCAAGGTAATGCTGGCCTCATAAAAGGAGTTTGGAAGTTTTCCTTCCAATTCTATTTTTTGGAACAGTTTCAGGAGAATAGGTATTAATTCTTCTTTAAATGTTTGGTAGAATTCCCCTGGGAAGCCGTCTGGCCCTGGGCTCTTGTTCGTTGGGAGATTTTTGATGACTGCTTCAATCTCCTTACTGGTGATGGGTCTATTCAGGTCTTCAGTTTCTTCCTGGTTCAGTTTTGGTAGTTTATATTTCTCTAAGAATGCATCCATTTCTTCCAGATTGTCAAATTTGCTGGTGTAGAGTTGCTCATAATATGTTCTTAGAATTGTTTGTATTTCTTTGGTGTTGGTTGTGATCTCTCCTCTTTCATTCATGATTTTATTAATTTGAGTCCTTTCTCTTTTCTTTTGGATAAGTCTGGCCAGGGGTTTATCAATCTTATTAATTCTTTCAAAGAACCAGCTCCTAGTTTCATTGATTTGTTCCACTGTTCTTTTGGTTTCTATTTCATTGATTTCTGCTCTGATCTTTATGATTTCTCTTCTCCTGCTGGGTGTAGCCTTTCTTTGCTGTTCTTTCTCTAGCTTTTGTAGGTGTAGAGTTAGGTTGTGTACTTGAGACCTTTCTTGTTTCTTGAGAAAGGCTTGTATTGCTATATACTTTCCTCTTAGGACTGCTTTTGCTGTGTCCCAAAGATTTTGAACAGTTGTGTTTTCATTTTCATTTGTTTCCATGAATTTTTTTAATTCTTCTTTAATTTCCTGGTTGACCCATTCATTCTTGAGTAGGGTGTTCTTCAGCCTCCATGTATTTGAGGTCTTTCCAACTTTCCTTTTGTGGTTGAGTTCTAGTTTCAGAGCATTATGGTCTGAAAATATGCAGGGAATGATCCCAATCTTTTGGTACCTGTTGAGACCTGATTTGTGACCCAGAATATGGTCTATTCTGGAGAATGTTCCATGTGCACTGGAGAAGAATGTGTATTCTGTTGTTTTGGGATGGAATGTTCTGAATATATCTGTGATGTCCAACTGGTCCAGGGTGTCATTTAAAGCCTTTATTTCCTTGTTGATCTTTTGCTTTGATGATCTGTCCATTTCAGTAAGGGGGGTGTTCAAGTCCCCTACTAATATTGTATTCTTGTCAATGTGTTTCTTTGATTTTGTTATTAATTGGTTTATATAATTGGCTGCTCCCATGTTAGGGGCATAGATATTTATGATTGTTAGATCTTCTTGTTGGACAGATCCTTTTAGTATGATATAGTGTCCTTCTTCATCTCTTATGATATTCTTTGCCTTAAAGTCTAGTTTATCTGATATAAGGATTGCCACTCCAGCTTTCTTTTGCTGTCCATTGGCATGGTAAATTGTTTTCCATCCCCTCACTTTAAATCTGGAGGTGTCTTTGCGTGTAAGATGAGTTTCTTGTAGACAGCATATCGATGGGTCTTGTTTTTTTATCCATTCTGATACCCTGTGTCTTTTAGTTGGGGCATTTAGTCCATTTACATTCAGAGTAACTATTGAGAGATATACATTTAGAGCCATTGTATTGCCTGTAAGGTGACTGTTACTGTATATTGTGTTTCTTCCTTTCTGGTCTATGTTTCTTTAAGGTCTCTTTGCTTAGAGGACCCCTTTCAATATTTCCTGTAGGGCTGGCTTGGTGTTTGCAAATTCCTTGAGTTTTTGTTTGTCCTGGAAGATTTTTATCTCTCCTTCTATTTTCAGTGAGAGCCTAGCTGGATATAGTATTCTTGGCTGCAGATTTTTCTCATTTAGTGCTCTGAATACATCATGCCAGCTCTTTCTGGCCTGCCAGGTCTCTGTGGATAGGTCTGCTGACAATCTAATATTTCTACCATTGTATGTTATAGACCTCTTGTCCCGAGCTGCTTTCAGGATTTTCTCTTTGTCACTAAGACTTGTAAGTTTTACTATTAGATGACGGGGTGTGGACCTATTTTTATTAATTTTGGGGGGGCTTCTCTGTGCCTCCTGGATTTTGATGCTTGTTCCCTTTGCCAGATTAGGGAAATTCTGTATTAAGATCTGCTCCAATATACCTTCTGGCCCTCTCTCAATCTCGTCCTCTTCTGGGATCCCAATTATTCTAATATTGTTTCGTCTTATGGCATCACTTATCTCTCGAATTCTCTCCTCATGGTCCAGTAGTTGTTTGTCTCTCTTTTCATCCTCTTCTTTTTTCTCTGACATTTTGTCTTCTAAATCACTAATTCTATCTTCGGCTTCATTTATCCTAGCAGTAAGAGCCTCCATTTTCAATTGCACCTCATTAATAGCTTTTTTGATTTCAGCTTGGTTAGATTTTAGTTCTTTTATTTCTCCAGAAAGGTCTTTTATTTCTTTAGAGACAGCTTCTCTATTTTCTTCCATTTTTTTTTCAAGCCCAGCCAGCACCTTAAGAATCGTCATTCTGAACTCTGGTTCTGTCATATTACTAATGTCCGCATTGATTAGGTCCCTAGCCGTCATTACTGGCTCTTGTTCTTTTTTTTGTGTTGATTTTTTCCGCCTTGTCATTTTATGCAGATAGGAATAGATGGATGAGAGAACTAAATACTAAGGGGTAGCGATGACCCCAGAGAAATATACACTAACCTACTCAGAAGAGACCTGGAACTGGGTAGAAAAGTAAGAGGGAAAAAAAAAAAAAAAAACAAAACAAACAAACAAACAAACAAAAAAACCAAAAACACAAAATCATACAAAAACTAAACAAAAATGAATAAAACAAAATCCTGTATCTATATTATCTATTTCTGTTTCTATATCTATGTCTATGACTCCATATCTATATCTATCTCTATCTCTATCTATCTCTATCTCTCTCTATTAGATTGGTGAATTGAACAGACCCTATAAGTATCCAAAAAAATAAGGTTAAAAACAATGAAGGGATAAAATATGATTATAACAATGAAAATTTTAAAAAAAGAGAATAAAAAGTGTTGATACGATATAAGAGTTAAGAACGTTAAAATAGGAAAAGGGAAAAATTTTAAAAGAAAAAAGTAAGAAAAAATTTCAAAGAGAAAAAAAAATCAATGAACTTTGAACGACTGAAGAATCATGGGGAAAAAGCCATGAATTGTCTCCGTTGCTTTTCCGTAGTTCTGGGGTTCCGCAACGCTTAGCCGTCTTGAACTTGACTTTGACTGGATGGTTTGTTTGTTTGTTTCTCTTGGTCTTCTGGGGGAGGGGCCTGTTGCTATGATTCTCAAGTGTCTCTGCCCGAGGCGGATTCCCACCGCCCTCGCCAGGGGCCAGGCTAAGTAATCAGCTCGGGTTCGCTCTCAGGAGCTTTTGTTCCCTGAACGCTTTCCGTACCTCGTTGGAGGACGGGACTGAAAATGGCGGCTCCCAGTCTCCGACCCGGAGGAGCCGAGAGCCTGGGGCCTCAGCCCTCAGCCCGCCTCAGAGAAAAGCAGTCCCTCCCGTCTCCTGGTCTCCGGCCGCGCTCCGAGCTCACCCGGCCTGTGACTGAGTGTCTCTATCTCTGGCGCGGCCCCGCTTAGAATCTCCAAACCCGGCAGATCCTGCAGCCGCTCCCGCACTGCTGCTCCCGGAGGAGGAAGGTGAGTCTCTCCGGGTCTGCCGCCCGTGGGGTCCCCGCTCACAGATCAGTGGCCCGGCTGAGCTTCAGATCCCAGCCCAAGGTAACCCCAAGCTGAGAGACACCTCAGCTCAGCTCCGTCTCTCCCGCCGGCTTCTGAGACCTGGGAGCTCGGTCGCGCTCAGACACCCCTGGTCTTTTTGTGTCCCCGTGGGTCCTGAGACCACACTGTCCCTGCAGGGGCTTCACCCCCCGCTTGGTCTCTGGGGCGACGTCCCTCAGTGGAGCCGACTTCTCACAGTTCCGAGTCTGTGCTCCGCTGCTCGCTCCCTTGCCGGCAGCCGGCCCCTCCCCCCGGGGTCTATCTTCCCGTCGCCGCAGATTCACTTCTCCGCACGTCCTACCTTCCAGAAAGTGGTCGATTTTCTGTTCCTAGACTTGCTGCTCTTCTTCTCTTCGATCTCCGGTAGAATTTGTAGGTGTTCAGAATGGTTTGATAGCTCTCTGGGTGAATTCCTGGGACCTGATGATAATCGGTCTCCTACTCCTCCGCCATCTTGCCGCTCCTCCTGCTGCCCCTTTTTTAATGACACTGGCTTTCTCAGGTACCCACAGAAGTTCAGACTCTGAACAAAACTTCCAACACACCCGCTGCAGTGGGAGTACAGTAGCCATAGCTTTCTTGTGCAACCCAGTCAGAGCCACAGAGGCTCTTCCTGGAAAGGCAGTCTTTCCTGGGCCAAATGGTGAGAGACAGAAGAGGGAAGGAGCCGACAGATCAAGTCCTTTCCCTTTTCCTTGCATCAGACTTCTATGGAATGAGGTGGCCCCATAGAGCCTCTCTAGTAACATCATGCATGGCAAAAAGCCCCTGTGTTTGCAAATGAAGCCATAGCCAGCCTGGGGCCATACCTCCTTCCCTGTCTCCCTCCTACTTCACCTGTAATAAAGCACTAGTACTATAGCTAGGTTTTCCAGGGAACCTGTACTGACACAAGGCAGGTTTATATGTAAGGATATACATATTATCCACATTATCCATGTGCACACACATGTGCACAGGTGTATAAATATGAGATACACACACACACACACATATATTATTGAGGCACTGGGTCACAAGTGGATCACAATGAAAATATATGTCTATATGTTATACTTAAAATTTTTCCAAGTCACTAATTCAGTCCTGATCTTCAACCTAACAATTCCTGTGTCCCAGTCACTGGCCTCATCAGGCACTGCCCTGTCTGCCCAGCAATGAAAGGGACCCTGGGGAATCCTCACCACACTTCAAGTTCCCAATCCTTCCTGGGGGTTCCTGGGTAGAATGTGATATCTTTGGGCCTAGCATGCCGGAGGATGTAACATTACCCTTCCCCCCTCATGTCTACTTCTTGCAACTGCTTGCATTGTTGACCAGGACTCCCTGGGACTCATTTCTGCTCAGCACGATAATAATCAATAATCCAGTGGGTCAGCTGCTTTCCAAGAACCTGCAGAGAGGCGGAGAAATGGCAGCCAGAGAATGGGCCTGATTACAAGGGACTGCTCAACTCATCTCTGTGTCCTTGCCCTAGCCCTTCAGTGTCCTTTCTGGTCCAGGCACAAAATTCCAAATATAGATCTTGAGGTACAATGGTTTAAAAAAGGCATGGGCACTCTATGCATTCTCATGTCCTCTATGGCCTATATAGTAAGCTAGTTTTGACCTTGGGATAGGTGGTTGGTAAACCCTGCCTCAGAGCAGGTCCTGCTGCACATGTCCCAGACTCACACTTTTGGTTTATTCTGATCCAGGGGAGGTCAGCAGATTTTCTGGGTTCCCAGGAATAGAAAGCAGGACACAGTTGCACTCACCTTCTGAAATGGCCTCTGGAACACAATTGGGAAGTGGAAGGTGGAAGGGTGGACAGGGATATTGGTGGATGGCTACCAGTCAGAGCTCAGCCTCTGTGCCAGTGTTTTGTACCCTATTGACCCAACCCCAAACCCACCCTTCTTTACTCAGCTCTATGATATTGATCAGGGAGACTACAGACCCTATTACTCTATTCCCTCCCCAGAAGACTTCATCTTTTGTCCTGCCAGTGAAGGGAACTGGTAGGAAACTGGAAGACCAGTGGAGAAAGAAAGACCCTCTTCCTGCTGCCAGCTTCTGTCAGCATCTCTGTACCAACAGTGGTAGTTACACTCCAACACCTTTAGCAGCTCAGGCATCAGCCATGTGACTCCTCACACCACCTCCCTATATGGTGTCCAGGCTTCCTTCAGAGGGCCAAGCATGAACTGCCTTCAGTCTCTATTGTCCATGCACCAGCTCCAGTAGCCCCCTCTCCAGACCCATAGCTGCCTCACCTCTGTACCCTTTCCTTTTTGTCCATCTAGCCCTAAGGGATGGTGGCTGCATCCTGCATTTACCCATTTCTGAGTTACCTCATCCTACCCTTTCCATTCATTCAAGTTTCCCATGCCTATGTAAACAGTTTCCTGTGTTAAGTCCCCTCCATTTGAAATACCGTAAATGCCTGGTTTCTGTTTTCCTGCCTGGATCTTGACTTACACAGTCACATCCAAGGAACATGTCCATATTCCCACATGGAGCCATAGGATTGTTTATTCAAATGGACCTGAATCATGGAGTACAGCCCTTCTCCTACAAACACCAAACATCCAGGAAGGCCAACTGGCTGGCACAAAGTAAGAAAGGGCATTGGCAGCCCAGCCAAAAATAAACCCCAGGCTTCCTGACTCCCAACTAGGTCTGTCTCATCCAGCCAGAGTCATGTCCAACTTGCCATGGCTCTTCTCAGGAACCCTAGTGTGCTCATGTCCCAGGTTCTAGAAAAAGGGAACCCAGGAAATCCTGGCAAGGTGGGATTCAAGAGAGCAAGTTGACCAGGTTCTTCCTCCACCCCTCTTTGGTTCTTTGGGACCTCCACTCTGAGGGAATCCATGTTTCCTCAATGTCATTACAGTCAGAAAGACATGCACTCATTAGCATTTCCCATGTGACCCTGGGGAAAAACAAGGCTAAAAGAATTGAGAAGATGTGGTCCATATATACAATGGGATATTAAGTCAGCCATCAGGAAGGATGAATACCTAACTTTTGCATCAAGATGGATAGGACTAGAGGAGATTATGCTGAGTGAAATAAGTCAAGCAGAGAAAGTCAATTATCATATGGTTTCACTTACTTGTGGAACATAAGGAATAAAATGGAGGACATCAGGAGAAGGAAAGGAAAAATGAAGGGGGAATCAGAGGGTGAGATGAACCATGAGAAACTCTGGATTCTGAGAAACAAACTGAGGGTTTTAGAGGGAAGGGATGGGGGATGGTTTGGTCCAGTAATGGGTATCAAGGAGGGCATGTATTACATGGAGCACTGGGTGTTATATGTACACAATGAATCTTGGAACACTACATCAAAAACTAATGATGTATTGTATGGTGACTAACATAATACAATAAAAATTTAAAAAAAAGAATTGATGTGAAGATGTAAGGTGAAAATTCTGGAACTCTAATCTGAATGCTGATCTTTCTGTATGATCCTATAAAAGCTATTTATTCTCTATTTTTCCAATAAAGCAACACTTATTCTTAGGGTTTAATTCATTTTCAGCAGGGTTTTCTCTTTCTTTCTATCAAAACCTCCTAAATAATACAGATCATCACTAGTCTCTGGTCTACTTACCACCTAGGCTCCTGCTTCCATCACTGTACTCTATTTGATGTAGCTATTTACCAAACATAAGCAGAACCTGTTTTCTTCCTGTCTCCCTAGAATAGTTCTTAGCTACATACAAAATAGAATGTGTTATGACAAAGTTATTTCACATGTTTTAATATTTTGTTTAGAAAGCTTTCAGTAGTTCACAGCCACATGTGTTAGAGCCTAAGGGGCCTGGAGAATATCTCCTTCCACTTGTTATTTTATAGGTGAAGATCCAGGGCCCTTGAGGGGGACTTGACCAGTGCAAGGGCAATCAGCAAATAAAGCCAAGACAGGATGGGAACCCAGGCCTTGTCTATTCCAGGTAAGGGTTCTTCCTGCTGTACATCCTGTCCTCTGGCTCTCTCCCTCAGAATAAGCAGCCTTCCCCAGACTCTCACTTTGGATTTAAGAACCATCCTCCCACTGGAGAAGCACAGGGAGGGTGGCAGGAGGCAGCACTGAGAAGGTGTGAGGAAGGGCAGCATCTCTTCAGGGACCCACAAACCAGCCAGTCTTACTCCTGCAATTCCACTCCTAGCTAGCTGACATCCTTGCACCTTCCTTGTGAATTACTCCCATTGCAGTCATCATGCATTCAAATACATGTGCCTTCATAGTCTCTCTCAAAGGGGCTTTGTATGAGGAAATAAGTATAGCATTGAGAATCAGGTTCCATTGCTTGTTTATTCATTCATCTATCAGATTCATTCTCCTCTGAGAAAACTATGGTGTCTTCAGGGAACTCACCTATAGCCAGAAGCCCTGTGGCCTAACATGATGGCACGTATCATGAGGCATCCTTGCTGCAGTTTACAATGTGGGAGGTAGAGAAGGCTAACAGCAGCAGCATAATCTATGAGCTAATCCCATGTGCTTGCCATGCACCAGGGTCTGCACACAGCATCATCTTGGGCAGCTCACAGCATCATCTTGCTTATTATTTGGAGAATTCCATCAGGCAGGGTGGTTCTCATCTCCATGGCTCAGAAGAAGGTACCACAGCTGAAAGAGGGCAGGGGACTTGCCCCCAGCCAGACACAGGGAGGGTAGTAAGTAAAAGGGTACTGACAGGAGCCTGGGCAGATGACCTCCAGAGCCCCTCTGTCAAACAGTGAAAGCCTGAAGTGAAAATGATGATTTCTTACCTGAATATCCACCAGCTCTAACAGGTGAGGAGCCTCTTAGTTCCTGCCATGTTTCTTCGCAAAGACTGTGAGACCAATAAATTATGTACTACTAACTAATTATACAAGAACGCTTTCCCCATTATTATTTTGGTGACTGTTGTTCTGCTCTAGTAAGAAGGCACTCACCAGCAAACACAGACATGCATTCTCCTTGAGAAGGTATTTTTTTCAGTGTAACACAGTGGATCAGCATCAAGATCATTTACCAAAAATGTCTCCTGGCAATTTCTCCGGCTTTCAGCTACATTGTTTACTGTGCCCTTTTACACATGCTCAGTCAAAATAACCCAGGATGCATCACCTGGGGGGACTTTCTTTTCTCATATCCCATAAGCTACTGAATTGTGGCTTTGCAAGAAAATGTGAAATTATCATCATTCTTTCAATGATAAGCATGTGATCACTAATATCAAACTTACACCCCTGTGCTGTTGCACTATGCATATAATAATTTTGTTTCATTGCTGTATCATAATATCTTTGTGAAGACTTTTCAATGGTACCTACACTTGATAGATACATAGTACCAAAAATTCACATAATACAATTACAGTGATGGAGAGACTATCCAATTTATCACCCCATTGTAACATGTTTTACGCATAAAAGGGGTGCTATCAATAATTAACACACGCAACTGACATAACCCAGTATTGTGCCCAGCAAAATGGGATATTGGGTTATCCCAACTATGACCAAGTCTGTGTATATGTGAGCAGTGACAACTGTATCACTGCTGTCACCTCCTGGGACCATTCTATAAGAGACACTATCAATCATAAGATGCCTTACATCTGATTACAAAAATGCTGAAGTGGAAAAAAAAATGTACATCCTAGTGTTGATGCAATATGATATAATATATAACCTGTCAAGGGTTTTTTTATTGTTTGGTAAGGATCTCATCCTGTCTGAACTGGGCTATGTTTCTTCCAGCATCTCTTGCCTCTCTGTCCTTTAGGCCCTAATAATCACTTTCCACCTATGAAATCTTACATCTCCTGACATGCCAGTGAATGCAGGAGGTTGAGTCCTGATTGTGGAGTAGGTGCCTCTGGGTAATCTCACCCTCTCTGTCAAACTGAGAGCCAAGCTAAGTCCAGAAGGCCCCTTTAAGAGCCCCTCAGCTCCATCCACCTCCCACCAAGGGGTAGGAAGATGCTCAGATCACAGAGCCCCCTCTCCTGAGACAGGAACTGCAGCAGGAGCCAGGGAGCACCATCCTCTTTGACCACCTCATCCAATCAGCATCCCCTTTTTTCTGTGCCACATGCCCAGTGTAAGGGTGCATATCCCCAGCCCCAGGGGAGTAGTAATCGATGCACATCACCCAATTTCTTTGGCTTGGTCAAGCTCAGGGTTACCTGCAACTGTTTGTTCAGCTGAATTTGATCATTGCAAGGTTTTAAGATGCAAATGCTCCTTAAGGGTTCCTCCCCTTGTTTGTCCCTTGCTGCCACTCCTCACCCTCCTTACTCACTCTGGGCAGCAGCAGAGCCCAGTGTTAGGTCCAGTCCCCAACCTGCTCTTCTCCATACCTCAGCCTTTCACCTATAAGCTGGGAATTGTCAACAGCACTCATGCCACTGGCTTTGGGGAGACTCAAAAAGTCACTCTCATAAATCACTGAGAAGAGACACTGGGGGGTGGTCAGTATAGTGTAAGCCCACCTCTATTATTGGCACTCATATTTGCTTAACCAACACCTATCATGTCCGTGCTTTAACTCTCAGCTTAAGGGTGGTATTCCCAGGAAGGCCAACTTCCTGGGACCAGGTCAGCCCAAGCAATAAGCTCTGAGGTGCATCTTCCGCAGTATTTATCACTGTTTGCAATCAGGTTTGCACTTCTCTTGATTACCTAATCAATGCTGTCTGCACCCACTGGACCACGGGCTCCTGAGGTTAGCATCCATGGCAGCTTTGTTCATCGCCAGTCCCTATGTCTTCCGTTAGAGTACTGGCATAGAGTGTGTTTACATTAAAGATGTGTTGGGCAAGTGGATGAATGATTAATGGATGCTACATCCACATGTATTACATTAAAATAAATCTGTGTGTTTCATTGACCCAGGTAGGGAATGGTGTGAACACTGAGATAAGCAGAGACTCAAAGGCAACCAAAGAGAGGCCAACAGGGGCCTTTGCCCTCATCCACACAGTACAGCTGGCAGATTCTGCAGTTTCTGAAAAACTGCAGCCAGAGGTTATAGCAGGTAAGGAAAAAGCCTTGTTTCTGGATGCTCCTTTTCCTTTCAGCTCACAGGCCATACCAGGTAAACCCACCAGGCCAACATCACTGTTTCTTATCTGTGTGAGCTGAGGAAAAACAAGTCCTCTGGGCTGGCACTTCATCTGTCCCTGGGAAAGTGCCCAGGATGGTCTGACAGCATTTCATTTCCTCTAGTTAGAGTTGGAAAGAGAGGTAGCATCCCCAGGATCCAGTAGGCGCCAAGCTGCTGAGGGGATCTGAGTTCAGCCTGATTGCAGGTGTAGAACAAGGCCCAAAGGACTGGCCCTTCTGCCTTCAGGGCTCGGGAGAGGGAGCCCAGCACTTGGCCAATGTTGGACAAGTGGAGAGGCACTGCCATCTATCAATGACAAGGCAAGATTGGACACAGTGAAGCTTAGTGATAGGACTGGAGAGGTGGGGACCCCCTTCACAAAGCGGGCTATCATCCCATATCTAATTTGATTTGTCACATGGAGCTGAGAGAAAAACTAAATCTTGTTTGAGCAGGTACTTATATAATACTCATGTCCCAAATTCATGTCAGAGTTGGAGTGGGGGTGGTGTGGATGTTGGGGAAAGTGTTCAATATTTATAAATATCCTATTTAGGCCCAGCCCAATCTGACCATTTTACTTACACAGTCTTGTTTCATTCTATCATAGTCTTATAAGAAATATATTACTATCTACACAAGTATAAGATAAAACTGAGGGTCTGAGAACTGATGTCCTCTCAAGGACACACAGCTTGTAAGTGGCTAACCCAGGATCAAAAGGAATAATCCATGCTTCCAAATTCAGTTTCTTCCTCCGTGACACTCCTGGTCTGCAGTGGACCTGGGCCAGAGGTAGAGGCTTGATCAGGGCTCTTCCATGTATCAGATAAGGCGGTGGACTATTAGAACAGACCAAGAGGCAGCTGAGCCCATGGCCCTGGAATGGCCACTCTCGCTTGCTCTCATTTCCCTATTTGGGTGAGGGAAATACCCATACTGGACTGAGACAGTGTGTCAGGAGGATGAAATCGCAGCCACAGGAAAGACTTTGTAGGTGGTGTTCCCCAGAATGTTAGTGGAGGCAGGCTTATGGCCATCTGGTCCAACCCTCATGTAGCCAGTCCTCCTTCTCCCACCCCCAACCACCCTAAGCCTCTTAGCAGGAAATTCCTCACAAGTGGAAGGGGCAGGCCTCCAAAGTGGGAATGACTGGAAACCTAAATTTGCAGTAGAGAACATGAACAAGGTCACCTGCAAGGTCAGGAGTTTCACCTAGTTGTCTAGACCCATGCTATTTGAAAAGTCATACTTTACCATCATACTTTCTTTTAAAAATACAAGTGTAATCTCTGGGGTGCCTGGGTGGCTCAGTTTGTTGAACATCCAACTCTTGACTTTGCCTCAGGTTATAATCTCAGGGTCATGAGATTGAGACTTGTCTTGGACTCCACACACAGCAAGGAGTCCACTTGAGATTCTCTCTCTTCCCCTCCTTTTCTTTCCCCCACCCCATGCTCACACTCTCCCTCTCTCTAAGATAAATAAATAAATCTTAAAAAAATACAAGTGTAGTCTCTGTTTATACAAAATACAAAAAATGCAGAAGTCCATAAATATTCCTTTTTCCCTCCCCAGATATCCCAGCTGGCTTCATAAACTTCTGGGCCTTTCTATGTACATGTAAACACTTGTTCAAAAAGATGCATCTGTGTGTGTGTGTGTGTGTGTGTGTGTGTGTGTGTGTGTGTGTGTGTACATCTGCACATGTGTGGGGTCATTGTCTTCCTATGATGCAGCTTCCCACTTGTTTCCCATAATCTTGCATTTTTATCCCCCCTTCTATAGCAGGGCATACAGACATAGCTCATTCTCCACAGCGAGCCTCACTTGTTCTTGCTCATCCACAGGGAGCCATGTTGCTTTTGCTCATGTTGTTCCCCTGACCAGAACATCCTCCCCTACCACCTTCCATGGCTCACAACCTGAGTGGTTTCTAAACCACAGTCAAGAATCAGTGAGAGGATCTTTCCAGGAGGGAAGTGGCCTCCCCCTCTGGCCCAGTCCAGAGGACTGCTGCCAGCAACTTCTTGGGCTCTTCTTCCCAAGAAGAAGGAGAGTATATGGAGAGGCTAATTCACCTCTCCATATCCTCAGGATATAGGGTTAGCAGGACTGAAGAGAATCTTTGAGGAACAACCCAGCCTACATGGGCTCCCATGAGTTGTCATCGCAAGTGTATGAACGAGTGGACTGGGACTGGGACATCTATAACAGTGATAGGTCTTAACATTTCTGGCTCCTACTTCTGGGTATCCATCCCTCATTCACTGCTGTGGTGGAACCCCTTCATCCAAGAGGGGTTCTGCCGCTGCAGGCCCTTCATCATGCATCGCTGGTCAAGCCTAGAGGAGATGGTGGGACTGGGAAGGCTTCTTGGAGAAGGTGCCTATGCCATGGGTCACAAAGGGTTAATAGGATCTTCCAAGCAGAGAAGCAGGCAGGAACATTCTAGCAAAAGGAGGCACAGAGTTCCATTATGCAAGATGGATAAGTTGCGGTGATCTAATATACAGCAGTGTGACTATGGTTAACAGGACTGAATTGTGTATTTGAAATTTTCTAAGAGGGTATATTTTGGGGGTTCTCACCACACACATCAACAAGAAGAAAATGGTAGCTAGGTGAGGTGGTGGATGCATTAATTAGCTTGGCTGTGGAGATCATTTCACCCTGTATGCCTATATCAGAGCATCATGTTGTACACTAAACATACCATTTCTGTTTATCAATTACATCCCAGTAAAGCTGAAAAAATTGAAAAGGAAATAATTTTTTTAAACTCTCTACATGTAAACTCACATCCGGCAAATTAAATGGTGTTGGATCTGACCGATGCGTCCATGTAACATCAAATCTCACAAAGTCACCATTTCATCGTATCAAAGGACGGCCACTGTCTGGCTGAAACTTGCAAATACAGTGTTTATGATTCCAAAACAGGAGCCAGCACAGTGTGCTCTTCTTGGGACACTGCAAGGGCAAGTAATGTCAAGACATGGCCTGAGAGAGCCCCTTGCCAAAGCTACTTCAGGAAAGCAGCAGAATCAGAGTCATCATCAGTCCTGCATTCTGGAGGCCATGGCTGCAGTGTCACAGGGCTGAAGTGAGGAAAGGACACCAGATCAGAGGTGAGCATCCCATGTCTGCAGGAATACTAAAAAGCAGCACTCTGAGGAATATAGGGCTGGGGGTACTGGGCAGAGCTGGCCTGGGCGTTAGCAGGGAAGCACTGAGAGTGACCTGCTGAGTGGCCCACCCAAGGAAGCCCTTTCCAGGCTTCTGACTACTTCCAAGAGCTATGGCCTCTGGGCCCCACCCATGAACCAGAGGTGTACAAGTCCTCTATCTACCTTCCATCATAGAGCAGAGAATACTGTGCAGCAGGTACTTAAATGACTAGGGGTAGAGAAGAGGGAAGTGTTTTCCTAGCTATATTTTCATCATAATGGGAAACTGATGGTGGATCTTGTTATTTCCCTGTCCAGGCTGCTCCCTGTGGAGTGTACCCCTGCACCTGAGGAAGGAACTTTCTACTTGCAGCTGTGCCCAAGTTAGAGATGGAGGAGAAGAAAGAGCAAGGACGGTGCCAACTCTTCCCATGGGCACATAGGGCTCAGCATGATGTGTGGAAATACGATCTGGATGCTGTATTAAATTTGAAGCTGTGTCCCATAAATTCCAGTGCTTTACCCTAACTGTAGGCCCTGTAACTGCCCATGTAATTCCACAAACATTCATCTTTAAGGGCCATCCCACTCCTTCCCAGGAACCCTGAGCCCTGAGACCGAGGGGATTCAGTGATCTAAAACAGCACTACAGACTCACTAAACACCCTACCAAAAGTCAGTGCATGAGTGAGTGAAGAGCTAGAGGTTAGGGGAGAGGAAGGCTCCTTGTTAAGCACATACCGTCCACAGGTCCCATCTCAACATTCTTTGTAAGGCCTGTAACCACATCCCAGCATGTATCTAAGCCCCCCATGGAGGCCTCAGGTTGGTCCCAGAATGCTCTTTCTACTCCACACTATTCTGCTTTCCACCCAGGGCCTGGTTTTCCAAGGGTCTTAGTGCAAAGCATTCAAGGAGCAGTACCTAGAAGTAGGGGCCATGTTCCAATCTGATCTTCCAGACCCAAGGTGCTCAGCCCCTGCACTGCCACACTCAGCAGACCCAGGATGAACACATCTTGAAGCTATAGGGAAAGGTTCAAGACCATCTGGTCTCTCAACTTTCCTCTGGCCTGTGAGTAAAACAGCATAATGTCTTTCAGTCTACAAGCCTAGATTTCCAATGTGCTGATTCTGTCACTTTATCCCAAAGAGCAGATCAGTAAAGAGGTCTGGAAGAGTGAGGTGACTGCTAAATGATAATTCTATACCCTAGCAGTGGTGATAGAGCTTCTCACATGCTTGTAGGTTGCTGGGTTTTTAATGTCTCTTAGCATTTGCACATCTGTGATCCATCACCCTGTTTGATGTTCACCAAACACAGAGTATACAAAGGAAAGGCCTCCTTTCCTTTGGACCAGTGTGGCCCCCAGAGCCTCTGTTGATTACTCTTGGGCTGTAGATTCTTCCCATCTCACCTGGGATCAGGTGGGTTCCACAGACCCATGGCAGCTGCCACTCCCCTGCACTCTCCTTTGGCCTCTTGGCTCTGATCCCCATAGCAGGTTTCTCCTTGAGCACCTGGGAACCAACTTTCAGGCTCAGAACCCACAGGGTCTGATTTCTCTTATCTTGTGAATTATTGGGTTTCTTTCTTTGTTCTGACCCATGGAGAACCAAGGAGTCAAATGGGGCCCACACATGGCACAAGAAAGCATGGTACACATTTGTGTAGAGACTATCCCATCCATTAGGCCACCCTAAATTTCCTCCAGCCCCGTTTCCTTCCTTGATTTTTTACATGTGGTAAAATTATATGTATTGTGAACACCACCTCCGATTCCCCCACTTTTGTTTAGTGAGTTGGGTTTTTTTTTAATATCTTAACTTTATTTTATTTTTTTCAATGTTCCAAGAGTCATTGTTTATGCACCACATCCAGTGCTCCACGCAGTACGTGCCCTCCTTAATACCCACAACCAGTCTCACCCATACCCCCACCCCCACTCCCTTCCAAACCCTCAGTTTGTTTCTCAGAATCCACAGTGTCTCATCGTTCATCTTCCCCTCTGATTTATCCCAATTCACTTTTCCTTTCCTTCTCCTAATGTCCTCCATGCTATTCCTTATGTTCCACAAGTGAAACCATATGATAATTGACTTTCTCTGCTTGACTTATTTCACTCAGCATAATCTCCTCCAGACCAGTCCATGTTGATACAAAACTTGGGTATTCGTCCTTTCTGATGGCTGCATAATATTCCATTGCATATATGGACCACAACTTCTTTATCCATTCGTCTGTTGAAGGGCATCTCGGGTCTTTCCACAGTTTGGCGATTGTGGCCATTGCTGCTATGAACATTGGGGTACACATGGCCCTTATTTTTCAATACATTTGTGTCTTTGTGGTAAATACCCAGTAGTGCAATTGCAGGGTCATAGGGTAGCTCTATTTTTAATTTTTTGAGGAATCTCCACACTGTTTTCCAAAGTGACTGCAGCAACTTGCATTCCCACCAACAGTGTAAGAGGGTTCCCCTTTTTCCACATCCTCTCCAACACTTGTTATTTCCTGTCCTGTTGATTTTGGCCATTCTAACTGGTGTAAGGTGGCATCTCAATGTTGTTTTGATTTGAATTTCCCCGATGGCTAATGATGATGAACATTTTTTCATGTGTCTGCTAGCCATTTGTGTGCCTTCTTTGGAGAAGTGTCTGTTCATGTCTGCTGCCCATTTTTTGACATGATTATCTGTTTTTTGGGTGTTGAGTTTGAGGAGTTTTTTTATAGATCTTGGATATCAGCCCTTTGTCTGTGGTGTCATTTGCAAATATTTATCTTCTCCTATTCCGTGGGTTGCCTCTTTGTTTTATTGACTGTTTCCTTTGCTTTTTATCTTAATGAAATCCCAAAAGTTCATTTTCAATTTTGTTTCCTTTGCCTTTGGAGACATGTCCTAAAAGAAGTTGCTGTGGCCAATGTTGAAGAGGTTGCTGCCTATGTTCTTCTCTAGGATTTTGATAGATTCCTGCTTCACATTGAGGTCTTTCATCCATTTTGAGTTTATCTTTGTGTATGGTGTGAGACAATGGTTGTTTCATTCTTCTACACATAGCTGTCCAATTTTCCCAGCACCATTTATTGACAAGACTGTCTTTTTTTCCACTGGATATTTTTTCCTGCTTTGTCGAAGATTATTTGACCATAGAGTTGAGGGTCCATATCTGGACTCTCCACTCTGTTCCATTGGTCTATGTGTCTGTTTTTATGCTGGTACCTTGCTGTCTTGGTGATCACAGCTTTGTAGTAAAGCTTGAAATCAGGCAACATGATGTGACCAGCTTTGTTTTCTTTTTCAACATTTCCTTAGTGATTCGGGGTCTTTTCTGGTTCCATACTAGTAAGGTGGGTTATAAATGATTATCAATCATATAAAGTTAGTATTACAACAATCAAGAAAGAGCTGGCACCACACACAACTGCTAGGGCAGGTCTCTTTCTCTCTACCAAATGGCAGAAGGATGGTCCTTAAGAGGCCAGTATCATTTCTTGTGGTCCTCATTCACTCCCTCATGTACTCATTCTTTCACAAACATCTGAGGGTCTGCCAGGTGGCAGATCTGGTCTTGGAACCCCACAACCAAGCAGGCCAATGTCCCCACTCAAAGATACCCATTAGTACCAGTCAGACATTTAGACAGACAGGAGGGCAATGTGAGCATTGGGTGAGTAGAGATGTGCAGGACACTTTGAGAGAACAGGGGAGAAACTAAGGGATGTGGGGGACTGTGAGGCCACCAGCTCGATGAGCAAGGCTGTGTGTGCTGAGCAAAGGGATCACATGGCCTCCATCATTAGAGTTGCTGGCTAGCGTTTTCTGCTCTAATACTTTATACTAAGGGTCTGTGGGTCATAGAAGATGCAGAGAATGTCACAGACACAGACCTGGCTACTTTTGAATATCACGCCTCTGACAGGCTTCCATGGAGACCAGTGAATAGCAGCTGTTTCTTACAGCACATAAGGGCAGGTAAGAATACACAAATGTACACACACCCCAGTATGTTTAAAACACAATTTTATTTTCTATATAGTAGAGAAAATCCAGGTGTGCTAATGTGCTAGAGTGGTTAGCAAAGAACACTCATAATTACAAAAACAGGATGTCTAGCAAACCCACTAAACTGTACATCATTTTTATCAATCTCAGGATCCCAACTGTTCAGACAATTGGTAAAGTGGTCCCAGCTGAACAAGTCAGCTGCAAAAATACAGCAATGATCCTGGGTAAGCCTCAGAGGGATAGATGTCATCCAACTTGAGGGGATAGCAGCGGAGTGATTGGGTGGAACATCGTGTCTAGGGAGTAGGACCATGGCAAAGTCTGGGCAAAGCCCACTTTCAAGTACATAGTTATATTCAAAACCCTGGACATTTCCTCTCTTTCATTCATTTTTTTTTCCTGGAAGTATTTCCATTCAATGGGACCTGTCATGGTGGAGGAGGCGGAGCCCTGCCCTTGAGGACTTTCAATCAGGAGATGAAAAGAAATTAGGAAATTGCAGAACTTTGTAATAAATGCTGGAGTAACATTTGAATTCAGAATGCTGCAGAAGCAGAGGAAAGCTGCCTGCCCCCCTTCTGGAAGCCTCTGTAGAAAAACAGCTTCTCAGCTCAGGCTGAGGACTGAACAAAGGGTTCCAGGGAGAGGAATGGGCCATGTGAAAGGATTGAACAACCAGGTGTGTCTGGGGATGCAGGGAAGGGGGATCCCTGCAACCTCACAGGGCTAGGAGTGAAAGAGAGAGCTAAGCTGGGCTCTGGAAGTGCTGAGAAGGTGGTCATCATTCAACCAAGTTGGCAGCTTAAGAAGATTCCAAGGGCCCCTGGGTGAAGACTGGTTGGAGGACGAGGCTCTAGCCAGATTCAGTACTTGGGGGAACCTGGATTAAAATGGGTTCTGGATAAGGTCTTGGTGGTGAAGGTGGAGAGACAGGGTGAATTTAAGGCAGATTTAGGAGCCAGAAGTGAGGGGCTTGGTGATGCACCAGAAGTGGGGAGAAGCAAAAGGGGCCCTGGCCACTGGCCAGCAGAAGAGTTGCAGAAGAGGGGAAGAAAGCCACAGCAGAGAGCCCGGACATAGCCCCAGGGGGACTCCCACTACCACCATGCTTCCTGAGACCACTGCCCTACCTGTCACCCAGGAACATATGTGACAGGCAGGGCTCTCATTCAGTCAACATTATTATCTCATGCATAATTATGGAATCAAGGCTTGTAGATGCTGCCCCTCAGCATTGCTCCCCACCCTGATGCAAAGCTATTCTAAAGCCTTGAATGAAATTAGAACCAAGCCTAACCTGGTATCCACCTCTGAGCCAACAGTTAGAAACAGGTAGCTGTACAGCACAATGCTGAGAACCCACCAAAAATTCCAAGAGTAGGAAAGATGAAATAAATAACTAATAGTAGCTAAGATTCATAACATGCTCTGCAGTTCATTATAGAGCAGACCCTACCAAACTTTACTGAGAAGTATGGACTTCTTAATCCCAGTTCCAAATGAAAAAAAAATGAGCTCCAGGAGAAAAAGGAGGATAATCACTTCAGCCATTAAAAATAATACTTTAAGTCAGGTCCTCAAAAAATTAAGCAGAGAATTACCATAAGATACAAAAAGATCAAAAGCAGGGTCTCACAAGATATGTGTGCAGTGATATTCATAGCAGCATCATTCACAATGACTAAAACATGGAAACAGCCCAAGCATCCATGAACAGATGAGTGAATACACAAAATGTAGTGTATGCACACAATGGAGTATGATTCAGCATTGAAAAGAAAGGGCATTCTGATGTGTGCTACAGCCTGAGTGAACCTTGAGGACATGAGGCTAAGTGAAATCAGTCACTCACAAAGAGACAAACACTGCATGGTTCCACTTATATGGGTACCCAGAGTAGTCAAATTCACAAAACCAGCAAGCAGAATGGTGGTGGCCAAGGGCAGAATGGGGAGCTATCGTTCAGTGGATACAGTCTCAGTTTTGCAAGTTGAAAAGTTTCTGGAGATGGATGGGGTGATGTTCACACAACATTGTAAATGGGCTCGGTCCACTAACTACATGCTTAATTAAACATGGTTAAGATGGTAAATTTTATGTTATATATATTTTACTACAATTTGCAATGATAACAGAAAAGAAAGCAAACATTAATAATAACAGCAGAAGCAGTGGCCCTCTGTGGCCGCAACCCCACCAGCTCCACTCCCCCAGCCCCTGTGGCTCTCACTGGGCTCTGGGAAGCCATCTCTCCCCATTGGCCTGCGGGTGGAAATGACTTCCCACCATTGCTAAAGCTCCCTGCATGCCTCATCAGCTCTCATTAATTCCTTTAACCCTGCCCTGTGAATAAACCCTCATTAAATTATTTTCCATTAAAAAAATAGGGCGCCTAGGTGGCTCAGTGGGTTAAAGCCTCTGCTTTCGGCGCAGGTCATGATCTCAGCGTCCTGGGATCGAGGCCCATGTCGGGCTCTCTGCTCAGCAGGGAGCCTGCTTCCTCCTCTCCCTGTCTCTCTGCCTGCCTCTGCCTACTTGTAATCTCTCTCTCTGTGTCAAATAAATAAATAAAATCTTTAAAAAAAATAATAGTTATGTTGTCAGTAGAGCCATTTCAACCTCAAGCCCTGCAGGGATGTGTGCCACCACCTGATGAGATGTCCCTAAGCCCTGTGTGTGACCGCAGCGCTTGACAATGTCAGCACCACGCTCTGGAGAGGACAGTATGCTCAAAAGCCAAACAACTGCCCTGATCACTGTGACATTTTTAGACATTGCAGGACATCTCTGTATGAAAGCCTCCCCCAATTCCAGGAGTACATCTTTGCATGGAACCATCTGTGACACTTTGATTAATAATCCTCCAAACTATGCAGAAGGCACTAAATCCTGTCGATTATGTGATAAACCCATTGTACATTAGGCTTCCCATTAACTATGACTCTCCATAATGTAATGGAATAAAAACATGAATTGGGACTTGGAAACTTAGTGACTGTTCAGCCTTAGGGCAGGGGTACTGCAAAGGGGGTCCCGACAGAGTGTGCAAAGCCAGGGTTCTAGGTGAAGGCTGCCGCTGTGGCTGGGGGCCCACACGGGATGAGATGAGTCTCCTGATCCTGGTAAACCGGTCTGTAAGTGTTAGCAGATGCCTTTCCCTGAACCCAAGGCCTAAACCCACAGTGTGGAGGAAGGGTGGAGGCCATCTGCTTGGCACCAGCACTCCCTGGACCCCTATGCCAAGCTCCTGCCCATTTGGCAACCACAGCAAGCTGCTCTGTGCTCCAGCCTCTACATGTTCTATTCCTTCCACTTAGCTTTCCCTTTGTCTGTCCCTACTCCTAGCTGACTCATACACATCCTTCAAAACTTTGCTCAGTTATACCTGATTCCCCCAGAAACTTATGCAGTCTGGGATAGACATTTCCACAGACCCCATTTTTCCCTTGACTTAAGCCCTGAGCAGCTTACTGGTAAATACAATAAGTATCTGGTGGTTTCCCCTACAGCCTGAGGCTCCTTGGTGGCAGGGAGCTAACCCACCCACCTCTGTATACAGGACCTCCACAACAGTAGAGGGTATCAGATGCCTACAGTCTTTGAGACTTTATCCTGCCAGAAATGTTTTAGGGCCCTTTGGAATCCAGCTGGCATGCACTGTGTCTGAGATGTGAGTGCTGAGCCCCTTTCCATGTGGTGCCTGCAGACTGAGGTGTGTCCTCCCTAAGAAACAGCCATAGCTAGAGCCCAACCTCAGTTGATTACACTCGCACAGAAAGGAAAGGCCCATCCCCTCTGGCCTTTACTTTCCTTGGTGAGGGACACACTTCATGAAATCTCGGCTTCCTCAAAGGTCTCTGAGGAGGGCGCCTGGGTGGCTCAATGGGTTAAAGCCTCTGCCTTTGGCTCAGGTCATGATCTCAGGGTCCTGGGATGGAGGCCTGCATCAGGCTCCCTGCTCAGCAGGGAGCCTGCTTCCTCCTCTCTCTCTGCCTNACCTTCCCCCCAAAAAAAAAAAAAAAAAAAAAATTTAAAAAAAAAAAAAAAAAAAAAAAAGGTCTCTGAGCATTGACTTCTGCCCAGGCCTAGGAAAAACCCTACACCCTGAACAGGAGTGGGCCACAACTTTCTGCAGAAGACACAGAAAACCACATCCAGGGGCACCTGGGTGGCTCAGTGGGTTAAAGCCTCTGCTTTCGGCTCAGGTCATGATCTCAGGGTCCTGGGATCGAGCCCCGCATCGGGCTCCCT